>CM057165.1:25067520-25119876 GCA_029962745.1 Echinometra lucunter | reverse complement strand
ATTGGATTCAGTCACGCCTAACTGCTGGCCCGCCTCCATGGTCTAGTGGTTAAGGCGTTGGCGTTCTAAGCCAGTGACCCAGGTTCGATTCACGGCGGAGGCATTTTTTCAACCCTTGATTCAAAATGGATGACAGCTCTGGGGAGCATTGAGGGAGCTACGCAATTATTATTCTCCCATTTTCATTATGCCTCCGCCCACCGTAGGTGGTTGCCGGAGGCATTATGTTTTCGGGTCGTCCGTCCGTCCGTCCGTCCGTCCGTACGGCTGTCCGTCCGTCCGTCCGTCCCGTTTGTGTTCTCGCGATAACTTAAGAACCATTTGATGGATCAACTTCAAACTTGGCTCGTGTATGCATATGGGAGAGACAATGATCTGATTAGATTTTGGGGTCTCAAGGTCAAAGGTCATAGAGGTCATTATGTACATAATAATGGTTCGTTCTCACGATAACTCAACAACCATTTGACGGATCAACTTCAAACTTGGCTTATGTATGCATATGGGAGGGATAATGATCTCATTAGATTTGGGGGTCTCAAGGTCAAGGGTCAAAGGTAATAGAGGTCATTATGTACAAAGAAATGGTTCGTTCTTGCGATAACTCAACCATTTGACGGATCAGCTTCAAACATGGTTCATGTATGCATATGGGAGGTTTAATAATCTGATTAGATTTTTGGGTCTCAAGGTCAAAGGTCAAAGGTCATAAAGGTCATTATGTGCATAGAAATGGTTCGTTCTCGCGATAACTCAAAAACAATTTGACGGATCAACTTCAAACTTGGTTCATGTATGCATATGGGAGGGGCAATGATCTGATTAGATTTTTGGGTCTCGCGGTCAAAGGTCAAAGGTCATAGGGGTCATTATATACATGAAAATCGCTTGTTCTTGCGATAACTTAACACTTCTGTGATGGTTCAACTTCAAACTTGGTTCATGTATGCATATGGAAGGTCTCATGATGGTGTCATTAGATTTGGGTGTCACATGGTCAAAGGTCAAGGTCAGAGATGTATACATGATTTTTTTTTTTTTTAATCACCATGAATGTGCCATATATTTCTGACCTGGCAATGGCGGAGGGATAAATTTCGGTCGAGGATTCATCTAGTTTCTTTCATTATATATATATATATATATATATATATATATATATATATATATTTATATATATATATATAAATTTCATATAGCATAGCAGATCATTTTAAAGTGTCACAAATTTACTTAGCAAATTGAGCAAAATAATTTTAGAAGAAAACACAATCAGAAACATTTAGTACAGTGTAGTAAAATTTGACCACTTTTTCATCAATTTCTTTTTTTTAAGGTTTTTTTAAACATTTTTCCATATCATAATAATATTTATTACGTCCAAGAAATCCAAACAGTTTATTTTGATTTGTAAGCTTGATATGTACATTATTACGGGACAGCCAGAGCTCGAGTTTTGACCATAATTCGTTTGAATTAATGCAGGAACAAAATGTATGCATAATAGTTTCTTCACTGTTATTACAAAATGTACATACATGTAGGTTATCTGTTGCTAATTCAAATGTTAACAAAACATCTTTCATATACATAATTCTATTCACTATCTTGAACTGAAACCACCTCATGTTTACATCTACAATTGAATAAAACTTTTGACTTTTGACTCGAGTTTTGACCATATTTTGTTTGAATGAATACAGGAACAAAATATATGCATGATAGTTTCTTCACTGTTATTACCAGATGTACATGTACATACGTGTAGGTTATCTGTTGCTAATTCAAATGTTAACAAAACATCTTTCATATACATAATTCTATTCACTATCTTGAACTGAAACCACCTCATGTTTACATCTACAATAGAATAAAACTTTTGACTTTTGACTCGAGTTTTGACCATATTTTGTTTGAATGAATACAGGAACAAAATATATGCATGATAGTTTCTTCACTGTTATTACAAGATGTACATGTACATACATGTAGGTTATCTGTTGCTAATTCAAATGTTAACAAAACATCTTTCATATACATAATTCTATTCACTATCTTGAACTGAAACCACTGTATGTTTACATCTACAACTGAATAAAAGGGAGTAATTAGAACTCCATATGGTATTGTCAAAGTCAAACTCGTGTTTCCATTTTGCGAGACTTTTACGTTCCTTTATCTTTTGCTTCAAGAAAGAATGGTAGATATGTGCACAACCTTTTTTCACATTTAGTATTAAAAACAATGCTTCCGGGATAATACATGTACATGTGGGTTCCATTAATTTTGGTATGGCATTTGTATTAAAACCATATTGTATGGCATTACACAGGCCATAATATTGAAGAAAGTTGACTTGTACATTATATTTAAGTTGAAAATCAGAATATGAGAGAAATGTTCATCTGTTCCTAAAACATAGCGTACAAAACGTACCCCTTGGCACACCTAGACTTGAAATAGATTACATTATTATTTACTGGAATTCTTGAATTATTCCAAAAGGGGCTGACATGCAATATCATCTACAGTGGACTGAGTAAGATCTGAAAAGGCTAGCAATACCTCTTCCCAAAATTGGTTATGCATTGAAGTAGTTAATGTTTTATAATGTTCAGCCCCCATGAATAACTGAAGAGATGTATACAGTGGGGGCAAAAGTGATTGAAACATTTTATGAAGAGTGAAAATTTCAGAATAACTAATGAATTTTCTTATCCATGATATTTTGAGTGATTTGGAATGCATAGAAATGCCAGTCATTTTAACCCCACCATCACTATACAGTAGGCACGTTTGTTTCCTACTTATTTTATCAGGTTTGTTACGCCATATAAATTCATAAAAATATTGGTTAACATCATTCATAATTTCTAATTTTGGTTCTGGGAAAGATAAAATCAAGTAATTCAACTTTGGTACAAATAAGGATTTTACTATGGTTACTCTTCCTTAGAGAGTGATGTTCTTTTCCGCCATATCGCCATCTGACGTTTTATCTCTGTAACCTTTTCTTGATAATTGTGATTAACCATTTCTGATACTTTAAATGAATCATCATGATATCAACAATGATAATGATTATATTTTCATTGATAAAGGGGAGGGGGGGATAGTGATGACAACTGTCATGATCATATCTTCTGTGTCCACGATGCAACCTCTCCTTTTTAGGTGTTTACCTCCTTCTTTGTAACCTATACTGCATTTATGTACATAATAAATGTCGATATCAATTCATATAAATAATGGGACACAGGCAGGGAGTAGTTCGCCTGATGTCAAAATTTCTCAGAAAAAACATGTAATCACATTTCCTGTTTAACTCTTACTATACAGACCAATCATGTTTACATTCTTTCCAAAATGATTTTCCCTTAAGATACATGTATCTTCATAGACCTGATTATAACTATCGATATTAATAATATTTGATATTGATTAATGACAATGATTATAATTTAACTTACATGTATATTTTGCTAAATCCACCAATTGGTCTGTGGAGTGCTCAACAATAACACCTGAAAATACAAATCACATGCAGAACTGAAAGTGGAGGGTTGCTGATTATTCATATGTATTTTTGTCATAACCTAAAATTGGTATGGGTCAACGATCGTGTTTACTGGAAATTTTTGAAGGAAATCTATTTTGTGTGTGGAAAGGAAGGATGTAAGATTTTTATCTCTATCTCCCTTCCTGATTGTTTTGTGGTTAGATACGGTACCAAAGGGCTCAACTTGAGGATGTTTCTGACAAAGGGTGCCTCGCACACTACCATACAGTCCCTGAGTATGGTTGCTATGGCGATACTAGATCACAATGGAGACTGGCAGCGTAGCTTGAGATTGCTTCAGGAAGCTATAGAGATGAGGCAGGAGCTTGGACCTACGCACCCTGACATGGGCCTGCTACATCACGGCATGGGTAACGTCTACCGGTTCTGTGGCAACCCTCAAAAGGCTCGGGAGCACTATCAGAAAGCCGTAGACATCAGAGAGGCAGCGTACGGCATTGGGCCAAACTTCTGCACGGTGGAATCGCTGGATGCGCTGGCCGATGCGTGCTTGGAACAGGGTGAGGCAGGGAAGGCACTGGAAGTGCTCGAGAACTGCTTGAAGATGTGCTTGAAGCATGTGTTGGAGAATGCTGACTCGGAAGAGCACCTAATTGGAGATGGACAGGGTTTGAATTCCATTAGGACAACCTGTAAGAAAATCAGCCTCATTTATGAAGCAAGACATGATGTGAGTCAAGCTCAAATTTGGCAGAATGCATCCAAATCTGAAAGCTCACTCTCTGCAATTCCTCAAGAATATTTTCCACTATGAGGTGTTAATAATTTCACTGAAACATATGTTACATTGTATTTTGTTTACCCTGTCTCCATACATGTTGTGGTATTATCTTTTCCTTCTGTGCCTATCCAGCTATTCATAAATGTTTCTTTGTGTGTGCTGCATTACATTTACATGTATTTATCAGTCTTCCTTTTTTCATTTGCGATGACTTTCCATCTTTCATTCTGTACTTCTCCATTTATCAGTCTTCCACTATCATGTCATGAACATCATTTTGTTGACTTATTATTTTGTTTTCCATCATATGATTTAATTTGTCATTTCATAAAATGACAAAGGTTACCTCAAGTTTTTGCCTAGGATAAATGGGGTATAAGTTTTACGACCAATAGGCCTTATATAATAATTTGCATTTTCCACCATTGCCACATATGGGAAAATCATTATCGCACATCCCTCACCTGACCCAGGCTGAAGCATACCTGAAGAGGGACAGCTTGTTTGCTGAGTTCGAGACTTGTACCCATTACAGGTATTTCCAGTGCTTTTCTGGTGTCGGCATATTATGACCTACTGCACATGGAAACAGACGAGTATTTGCCTTTAATGCAGATGAATGTCTTACCAAAGGACATTAATGCCACATTTTGGTTGTGATCCATGGACCAGACCTGCAGGCTGGTGACGTGTTCACAAGACCATTACATTTCTGTCATTCAATCATCACATCAAGTCATTATCCTTTTGTCTGTCCTTATATTTGTCCTTTTGTGCTATCAAATACTTTTTGCTGAATAATGCAATAGTTTTAGCAAAACAGGGTACCAGTAGTCTTGAATTATTATTCAGAACAGATGATCTGTTTTTTATTTTTCTCTTCCTTTGGCTGAAACTTGATTTTGGTGTCATAATCACCATTTTATATTTTTTTATTTTTTGTCCATAGTATTCTTTTTATTTTATGAAAATCTATATTTTTTGTGGTCTGTGTTCAATTTGAATTGAATCATTTCTTACGTTTTTTTCCTTCTGTATTTACATTGTAAGAGACCCAAGATTTTTCTTGTTTTGTTAAAGATAAATGTTGCAGGGTAGACTAATTCACTTCTTTCTTGCATCTAATAAATTATGAACACATCATCTTTTTCTTTTATTCTTCTAGGCCGGTATTCTGAAAATAATTTTGTTGTTTTATCTTTTGTTTTATATTCACTGTGTTGATTGTCAAATTTTAAAGGCGGACTTTTGATTGGTTTGAACTTCGCAAAAATGTGCCCATGGACCAGCACGCAAGACAAAAGTGCGCGATGTGAGCCAATGGCGCACGCTATTTCTGATTGCTATGGCTATTAAAATAAGATAAAAGATAAAACAATTTTCAGAATACTGGCCCTGTATTATAATTTCACTATTTTAACCCATTTACTACTGAAAGCTCTTATTCCCATAGACCTATTACAGGGACCCTCTAGTTTCAGAAGTCATTTGTTAATTCAGACTATAAACCTATTAGCATGCATTTGCCACTATGTAGCTTCATTCTTCTAGACTTAATGCAAAACCACACGGTTTCTTTAGTAACAGGTTAATACAAGATGTTACTTCATAGTTTCATTTTCGGTCATCACATTGGTCTTTAATGCTTATTTAATTAACGGTATGAATGCATTTCTGCTTTTGTATATCCTGTACTCATAGCTAAATGAAAGCTATTAATATCTGTTCTTGGTTATGATTATGAGTTTGAGCATTGACTGCTTGTGTTCAAATCTCTACAGAACTGTTGCGGATGTTCACCAAAAGGCATCAGCAGTAAGTACTGATCGATAAAGTGTAATTACTTATAAATGCTATTCATGATGACACATTTGTGGTCTTAATTGGCAATAAAAACTGTTCATTTATCACCTGTATAGAGTAGCATTGTATTGAAGATTCGGTGTGAATTCTTTACAAATGTTACCTTTTAGAAAGTACTATATGCATGGCAAGAGTGATCTCTTTTGGGGGGTCAATGCATATTGAGGAATACATATAAAAATGTATATCATCTTTTATTTATGAATTCAGACTTTATTCACCTTTGTATTCAAATATGTTGCATTATTACTGAGGCTTACATCCTGCACTCATTAAATTATATATATGTTTGATATTCACATTCAATTTACATGCATTTTTGTAGATTGAACGGTATGGATACAAGGTAGTTAATAGATGTGAAAAATAAACTTCCAGCTTTCACACATACTTTTATGGAAAACTTGTGGCAATAAATCCACTTCTGTAGGTTGATATTTTTTTCAGTATTCACTAAATGACCCCATCTGAAGGAGTTTTGATTGATCTGAAGTGAGCAAATGTACTCCAAAGATACATGTACTTTGTTCCGTAAGTTGCAATGGATATCAAGCTTATCGAGTTGTAAATCTAGTCGCAAGTCTCTGTGATACAGGGCTTAGGTGTGTACTTTAACTGTCATCTACAGTTTTAGTAAGGCCTCAACCCTCTCTGTCATATTTGTTTGATTTGAGATAATGAATTACAAGGTACTAGTCAAATCAAGATGTTTTGATGTTTTTTTCCACCTGAAGTGAAATATTAAAGGACGTTATGGTGAAATATTCATTTTAATGAAAAAAGACAAAAGCTAGAGAGGAGCAATTTTTTAAAAAGTTCCTTAAAAATCAGTTACAAAATGAGAAAGTTATGAAAGTTTGAAGAGTCTCAAATTTACTTTTTATGGCAATCCTCAAATTGGCAATGTTTCTTCAAAATTGCTGATTTAGAAGGACAACTCTCAATATGTTTTGTAATTTAAACAAAACTTCATATTTCCCTATTGTCTCTTCAGATGCTGCTTGTCTCTTTGTGAACTCAATTTACCGTGTGTCGAATACATTTTCCAGTGATATATCTTGTGCTAAGAAGGAGACAAGCTGCACCTTGAGAGATGATGGGGAAAATATGAAATTTAATTGTGTACAACTTATGGAGAAGTGTCCTTCTAAACCGGCCATTTTGAAGCAACATTGCCAATTTGAGGATTGCTGTAGAAAGTAAATTGAGAATTTTCAAACTTTCATAACTTTCTCATTTGTAACCGATTTTCAAGGGAATTTTTAAAATTGTTTTTGTCTGTCCTCTCTTTTCATTAAAATTGATAATTCCCCATGGTTCCATTTTCCTTTAAGAAAATGAGAGGCAAAACATACTATAGATTGAAACAACCTCAATATAATGGCACTACGCACAGACTATGTCCAACAAAGCGCTGAGATTGTGAGTCGTTTGGGATGAAGGGTCGGAAGTGTGTTGCCTTGATCTTGTCTTCCTGGAGATACTTTCATCAAAATTCACCGACGATTTTGTGCACGTATCTTTTTATACATTGAGAACTAGATGATATCTAAAACTTTGCCAGCTACTGTGGACTATTGTCACAATTGTACAATTAACCCATAGAGGTACAGTGTCACCTTTAGGAGACGCTTTTGCAGTATCCGTTGGTCCAGAATGTTCAGCAGTACATATCATACATGAGCAGAAAGAGAAAAATGCACTGAAAAATTTGAGCCCATTCTCAACGCTGTATGGTGTGGCGTTCTCGAATTAGAGCAGTTTAACTGTTACTAATCATTAAACTCTTTAAATTGGCAACGCAGTGAATAGTACATAATCACTATTTCCATGTTCAAATTGGCAATTTCTGATTAAATTTTACAATTATATTTATTTTGGTTTATGTTATATCCATATTCATTTTTTTCAAGCTATGTACGAATGGAAAAAAATATTTTTATTGCCAATTTGAGGATTGAAGATGATTAATTTAGACCTCAAGAAAGCTCTGTACTGCTATGGGTTAAATTAGTTTTCATCTTTACAAAAATACCAGGTAACCTGAAAACTGCTACGATAGTTGACTGATATCTATAGAATGATTATCAGTATCAATGACTGCAGAAAGAATATCACAATATAAAGAATATATTAACAGAACAATCTGTCATTATTTTTCTCCTAAAAATTCATTCAGCAGACAATATTCAAACTTTTCTTTCCAATATCCATGTTGCCACCAAAATGTATTTCCTACATTCATGTTGTATGCATCGCTTGAATGGTGACATTAATCATTTAATTGGTTCTTTTTGGTGCTATGCATAAGGTTGCTGCTGTACATATGAAGGGTTCTTTCTTTGAAATTATTTTTGTGCTCTTATATTTGCTTTAAAACACTTGGTGATGTGTTATTGCAATTAAATTCTTTACATGAGCTTTAAACAAATATGTGTTTATTTTATGTGGTGATAGGTAATCTCTGAATTTGTAGCGTGTACTTCAAGTCAAAATATAGGGTGATAAGTTATCACCAGCTTGCAATTCTGGCGGATCAAAAACAGCGGTGTTCAACACTGTTCGTGAGTCACACTGATCCTGTTTACATGACATAAAATGGCTGTGTTGAGCACGGGTCGCATGTCGAACCCCCGAGCCGAGTCACTGTGTAAACACGGTATATATTATAATTAGATTGCTTTGTTTTTTCAGCTATATGAAAGCTTCAAAATATTGGGGTCTGCTCACTTGACTGAAGGCCCACAAGACTGAAAATGAAAAAGGTAGCATGGGACCACATGTACAAACCTATCCTAATTTATCCTTTCACTGCATGCCTCCATGTAAATTTACATCAATGCTCCCACCCCTTCCCACTGGAAAACGTTCCATTACCCCTGCTACATGTGTGGATATCACCACCCCTAGGGATTGTGCTGTGCAAGCTAAATATTTCATTACTGTAAATATGTAAATATTCCAAGTACCATTTCATTTATCCTTGTAAATTTCTGATTTCCTGCAATACCCATTTTGGGTGAAATGAAGAAATAAAAATCACATTGTCATTGTCATTGCCTGCTCATTACCGCCAGGTAGGAGATAAAGTGTTATTTACACAGAATTGTGAATGTTTTTTTTTTTTCCAGAAATTATATAAATAGTAGGTTGGAAGGAATGTTGACCAAAGAATGGCAAATGTGTACAAATTGATTTGCACATTCAAGTGAAAAATATCAGATAAAAGCTCTCATTTCAATATCAACCCTTTTTACAATGACGTGTTTTAAACTCAGAGACTGGAATCGGTCTGAACTGTGTATTGATCACGATTTGCGATTTGCAGTCTTGTGGGCCTTCGGTCTCATAGGCCTTTGGTCAACTGGGCTTGAAGTTTAATCAAGATATCTGTATCCATGAATGGTGAAATAAGTGGTTTATGTGAGATATTCAAATAGCTTTAAACGTATGTAACTTTGTGAATATGAAGTATTTTTTGCTCTATTAATATTTCATTTTTAAGCTGAAAAAATTTTCTTAATAGCATTAAAGAATGTTGTACATACTTTGTCATATGTATATATGTATACATAAATTGCACCTTGTCAAAACATATTTTGTTATCTTTGATATGTAAAGAACTGTACAAAGATTCATTTATACATGTATTTCCATCACTTGCATGTAGTTCATTAATATCTCATTTGCTATGCTTATTTATTCTTTCAGTAAAGTTTTTGATGTCTCACAACAAGATATCAGTATGGTCCAGTATGGAAGTTATTAAATTTCCAGTTCACACAAGGCAAATATGATACAGTCACAATTACTGGTAATTGACCCATTTATGAAAACAGAGAAATTTTGCATTGAAATTACAAGGGATTGACATTGATCATTAGGAATAGAGGATGGTGAACCAACATATTATCAAACACAATAAGATGTATCAGTATAGATTCCAACCAGTTTTATATATGTAAGCAGCATGGATGGAAATCCCGGATGCATTCCACCCACAATTAGGAAGGTTGGGGGGTACAAAATATGTCACCCCCAACCCACGATTTTCGGGTGGTCCCCCAAAGAGGATATTTTTTGTCCGTTTTGCTTGTCAGCAAAGTTTGTGGGTAAAAAGAGGCACCTGAAAAAGCCAAGGATTTTTTTTTTTTTTGTGCTTGTCAGCAAAATTTTCTTGTAAAAAGAGACACCTGAAAAGGCTGAGGACCTACATTTTTTTTTCTTTTGCTTGTCACCAAATTTTGGGGGTAAAAGGAGACACTAGTCGCAAAATTTCTAATGTGTCCCCTCACCTTTCAAGACAGATTTTCATCCATGTATAAAGCAAGTGAATTTTTCAGTTACAGAGAAAACAAGTTGACTTCATAGTTGAAGTTGCTATTTTCAAGTGCTTTGCAGTTTTGTATTTCAAGTATATAACTTTTAAATCAATTGTTCTAATAGACTCCTTTTTTTGCCTTTTTCTTTCATTCGTTTTTGTAGTTATTGCTATTGTTTTGTGTAAACTTCAAAACAGGAAGTATAAGCACTTTTTTGGTCTTGGGAGGATTTGTTTCCGTATGTGTTGACTTTTCAAGTGATACTACAGCCCAGACTTAAGTGACATTTTATCTTACAATGTCAACATAGCTTATTTATGTATATAGGATATCAAAGGTGATTGCCCCTCTTTTACATATTTAATTTGTCTATATCTACACACTATTAAATCTGTGGTCATATAAGGTGGAGAGCATAGATTTGCTCTAGTTTAATCTTGTAAGGATTGCATTACTTATGCATGGCAGAGGTGTTTCTTCTTCCTAGTCTGGTGGTGGTGCATCATTGTGTTGGTTTGGCAAATAAAGGATTTCAAGATGGAATTGTTTGATAGGTACTACCAGATGTTGAAAGGAAGCAGCCCTGCAGAAAAAAATTGACAAGATTACCATCAAAACCATGCAAGTACCATGCAAGTACCATTAAGTAGCCATGATTTGATGGTAATTTTGTCAAATTACCGTGGTATATACATGGTATCTTTTTACAAAGAGTTTACATTGATTGTATATAGCAGACATGTTTTACTATCTGTGAAAGTTGATATTTGGCAGTCTAAATATTGTAATTTCTGTCTTAATATAGACTTGACTTTAGTTATAGATTAGTGCTTCTTAATCTTAACCCCCTCATTTTAAGTCATTCCTTATATTCTCTTAAATTGATGATGATGAAGAAATAAAAAAACAGCCAAACACTGCTTGATTTTGATAGGGAGGTGTACTAACACTTTCCTAATTTTGATATAAAAAGCTGTTTACTGTATTCTGTATCACTTGAATTTCTTGAAATAGCTGGAGTTGTATAAAACTCCCAAAGGTTAATTACATTTAATACCCCAATAAAACCCCAAAGTATGATATAAGGTCATAACCAATAGCTTAGAATCTCTTGATATATGCCTTCAAATTTTTAATTCATTCACCTTGAACCTTTCAGTTTTCTCTTTACAGTTTTATTGTTGTTGTATTATGAGAGCTAATCAGCCTTGAATAAAATGCACCTGAAGTGATTAAATACACCTGTTCCTTGCATGTGTGCTGAACACTGCTGATATCATGGGTTGTGTCCATTGTTTTCTGAGTATTTTTCATGAGGGAAGTGGGGGGGGGGGGGGAGAGATGGAAATACCAGAGTTTCATATAAATCTATTTTGAGTGAATGAGTGTACAATTGTCTGTGGGGTTTGGGTATGTGTGTGTGTGTGTGTGTGTGTGTGTGTGTGTGTAAGGGAGAGAGAGAGAGAGAGAGAGAGAGAGAAAAGAGACAATTGTGATAGTTAATGAAGTACTAGTTGCTTTATTTTCTACACATTTTTTTTTCCCTGATATTGGATAGATTTGTTATAGAAAATTAAAATTTCAAGACAAAAGAAACAACCTGAAGTCAAGACAAGCAAGGAAACACTCCAGCTTCTTTTGTTACTTCATTGCTTCTTTGATTCTATCTCATTTATCTATTTTCAATGCAATAGAAAATGATAAGGGTGGGCCTTTAAAAAGAATCAGGAACGAAGGAGGAAGAGATAATAAATTTCATTGGCCTGCTTCACATGTTCTGCATAGTGTTGGCTCCATGCATGATGAAATCCAACCTGTTCATAGATTTTATTGGTTTTGTTTTATATAAGGGGGTGCGGGGGGGGGGGGGTAAATTTGGCAAATGGTGTGATCCAACACGAAGGGGAGGGGATAGTGCTGCAGAGAAGATCCCCATTTTTACACTCATATTTTCAATCCAGTGTATACCATTTTTTTCTTGTTGAGAAAAAGAAGAAAGAAAACAGTTTCAACTTTCAAGGCCCCACATTTTTTCATACCATCGTTCCAGCTGCTTCGCTCCATTCCAAAAGATATTATTTTGGGTTTTTATCACTGAATTGTGACAACTACGGTTATATCTTTCAAAATGATTGTATTTAGACTTTTATTTTCAAGTTTGTGCTTCAGCTGAAGAACACTGTTTTCGTAATTTCTGGCCCAGACTTTAACTCTTCGCTGTTTTATGAATTCATTGAATTTCATGGGAATAATAAAAGACCTTATTTTTTAACATTAATCAACATTTCTTTTAAAATAACTGCCCTCGATAGCCCTCAATTCATTTTGAAGAGTGGTTGACTTTGCAAACTTTGTTGAAATTTGATCGCTGAATTTCATAACTTGAACTTGCAGGATATCACAGAACATTAATTTTTCAATCAATATGTACATGTATATCCTATATTCCTGTGGTAATCGTCCTTTCCTTTTCTTTCTTTCTTCAGGGGCATTGTTATTCAGGGGCGGCGCTAGAGGGGGCGGGGCGAATGCTCCCCCTATGATTTTTCAAGTGATAAAAAGGAAAAAAGAGAAAAAATAGAGGGAAAAAGAGAAGGAAGAAGAAGAAGAGGGTGGGGAAATAGAGGCCTGGGGCTTGAAACTATATAATACCCCTATTTGTTCATCAAAACGTCAATAATTTCACCTATGAGTCATCTTGCCCCCTATCAAAATACCCCTATTGTTATTCACTCATCATTCGTTTCATCTGCCAGTGATAACTGCAAATGAAAACAAAACAACAAAAAAGAAAAACAGGAAACTGACGGTATAAAACACGTAGGCTATTCATGATGAACTTCACTGAGTTTGAATAGTTATGTAAAAGAGTAATTTTTGTCCAATACTCATCAGTATACTGAGTTAGTTTGCATGATTTTTTTTTTGCGTGAACTTGTAGAAAGGATTCAACAAAACTAAAAAAAAAAAACACAAGCAGAAAGAATTACTGGGATCGAAGGGGAGCTTTTCAGGGAAATGTGTAAAAAGAGAATGACGGTATAAAAAACTCCAAGAAAATTACGACAAATGACGATCATCTTCTGTTTTCACTTCACGAGATTTTAGGATCGAGGAGAAGATTATTGTCACTGCGATGAAGGACACAAATTACTGTGCATTCCTCCCTTATTCACTCAGGTCATACAACCTTTTTTTTCATGTGTGTTTCTTCGTTGATTTTAGCAGGAAGCCTCAAAGAGTATAAAGAGTTATATTGACAATATAAAAGAAAACGAGATATTTGAATTCGTAACATGACGAATTAGGTGGTCTGTCGGTATCTTTTAGGTTTCGACATGGATAGTGATAAAGTCGTTGGTAAAGACTATTGATAAAATTTTTACTTCTCGATAAGAGACTCAGGTCTAGAAAATTAGATGATTTGATATCGCAGCATAATGAAAGATGACCCAAAGCTTTATTTTACCTCAAAGAATCAGATTTTGTACATTAGGGTTGTACATTAACCAGAGGCGTCGATCCTGGGGGGGGGGGGGGGCAGGGGGGGCAGTTGCCCCCCCCCCAAGAAAATTTCGGGGGGGGGGCAGAGATATCATTTTGCCCCCCCCCCCCCCAATAATTTCCGAACCAAAAAAAAAAGAAAAAAGAAAAAAGAAAAAAGAAAGAGAAAAGAAAGGAAAAAGAAGGAAGGGAGTGAAATGAAAGCGGAAAACAAGGAAAAGGAAAAAAATGGGACACTGGGAAGCGCTCGCTCGCTTCGCTCGCTCGCATTTAAGTATCTTAACCAATGCCGATGATAATTACTATTTTTATGAAAGGAAATCGGTTTGCATCTTGTGTTTCTATCTAATGCTATACATTCTTCTACTCAAAGGAAGTAATATAACCAAACAAGATGTCACTCCAAGAAATCGAGCGGGCAGTTGACCTAAAATAGATACACTTTCAGGAGATAAAGCCCTAGATATAAAAAAAAAACATATTTTTTTCGTTAGCTCGCTCACTACTCTTGCTGGTAAATGCTAGATGCAAGATGATTTCGGGCAGCAAAAAGCTTATTATAGCAGCGAGATTCCAACATATCATTTGGGCAGCGAGGTGGTTGCCAATTTTTTTTGGACGAATCCATACAATTTTGCCAGGATCGGTTGTTGACTTTGCTCGCTATGGTAGAAACAGAATGGATTCGGACTGCAAGCAAGGTAGCTAAAACAGTGTCATATTCGGCACACAGGTGATCGGATGTATTATTTAGATGTACAAGCATGACAGGTTTATAGTGTATTCTGATGTTAATTATAATAATGATATTCTGTTCTTGTATAGCGCATATCACATTATTATCACATTATCATATAATCATGATGACGATATCACACTTCCATCATATGGAAAAGGGTATATTTTTCCTTGCTCGCTGCGCTCGCTCGTTTGATAGTAATGGTTTTGAAAAGCAAACGAATTCGGTGAAATGAGACCGAATAGATAATGCATGTCTCATGGGCTCACAGTGTAATTTGCCGAAGGGGTTACTACTTCAACCATCAAAAACAGTGTGTGCTTCCTCGCTCGCTTAGCTCGCTCGTAATATTAAAAAAAAACCCAGAGTGGCAGCAACAATGGACCAGCGATGTGACAAAATAGAGTTCATATTTGGCTGCGAGGTAACCATATTTTTTAGGTATCATATATGCCTACAGTGTATTTTCATAACTAAACACGTCTCTCATAACAAGAAATTTGTTATTTTTTGCTCGATCGCAAAATTAAAAGAAAAGCAGGATGGTTCACAATCTAGCAAGATGCGTAATTTCCCCAAATTGAAAATGCTTCACGTTGATATAAGCCTATGTTATATATATATGTATATATATATATATGTGTGTGTGTATATATATATATATATATATATATATATATATATATATATATTAATGAGCAATGTGATAGGAATATGCAAATAGATGTCTGAATATTCATACTTGCTTTGTAATTAGCATCAGAGACTGCAATGTTTCACAAGTCATAAAATGTACAGCTAATTTGTTGAATTTATAAGGGGGTGTAAAAAGTGTGGGGATAAATAACTCAAAGTACAGTCAAACCTGTTTTAGTGGCCACCTTTTAAGACCACCAGTCTGTGGAAAGACCAGTTTTTGTTTCCCTCAAATAGAATTTTCAATTATAAGGTGTACTGGAGGAACCTGTCCATAAAGACCACCTGCTCATAAAGACCCCTTTTTCATGTCTCATTACGAGAATCTCTCGTTTAAAATATACCCCACCACTATAACACAGGAACCTATGTATTTCAGGTGGGGTATACCAACCCCCTATTCAATTTCCCTGTTAAAAGTCTTATCAGTGCCTTGCATCTTCGCACGAGAGGTGGTGGTTTTGGATTACACCTGCACTCCTCATCATCTTACGTAATTGTGTTAACAAACTCTTACCACCGCACTGCCTGAAAGGAAATGTGAAGTAGGAAATGTATCTTTCACCTGTTTTAAGATATTGCCATTTAGATGAAAACCAAAATTAAACTTCGAACGAAGCGAAATGACCAGAATTGGCGATTATAGCAACATTTTTAACTCTATAAACTAGCCCGTCACGCGTGCACTAGGCATGTGTAGCCCCAGCGTGTTTCTCTTTCTCCCTTCCTCTCTCTCTCTCTCTCTCTCTCTCAAACTGTGAAGGTCGTTTCTCCGGCAAGGGGATTAAGTTGTTCAACGCTTTTGTTTATTTAGACTTACTGCAGTCTCAGGTGTAGAAGTTGCAAAAATCAAATCGGCGTTACAGTTTTAAACGATGGGTTTTCGTCATGTCATTTATATACAGGTTTCACTGTAATTCCTAATTTGCTCCAACCTAACAAGCTAAAACTAATACCATCCAGATATAAAAAGAATCAGCTCAGCAAATACAATAAAAAGGTGCTTTCACACATGATGCGACAGTGTGGTACCACACTGTGGCGCCACACTTTTTTGTGTACAAGCCAATGGGTATAAGGTGACAAAATAATGTCGCCGAGGCAGGACACCTTTTTTTTTTGCTGCCTAGATACACAACAAATGCATACCAATCAAATTTCTAAAAAGTTATAATAGCGCAAAAATTGTTGCTTTGAGATTGCTTGCACAAGTTTTGACAATATGCTCTCTTATTGAGAGTTGATGCGTTAATGCGCATTCATTAGCATATGTGGTGACACAAAGTCCCACCATGTGTGAAGACGAAACAGTGTGGCGCCACAGTGTGGTACCACACTGTCGCATCATGTGTGAAATCACTTTATCACATCAAAACTCTCCTCAGGCTGACAAAATACAATGGCTAAAAATAATATCAAAATTATATTTCAAACTTTTGATAGCTTCCTTTATTGCAAAGAAATGTTTAAAGTCAATAGTATAACTGATAACTGAATTGATACATCAAGTGCCATCAAACATGAATACAAAAGTCAAGATATAACAATGGGTGATAGGCATGAATTGTTTGTTTGAACAGGGGATTGTTACTGTTAGTAAACAGTAGTCTTGATATGCAAACTTCCATTTCATGAAAAAGCATATCATACAATCAATCGACAAATTCTGTAATGTTCTTCATTCTATTATTTTAAGCATTCTTTTTTAATTGTTGTATTTGAAAAAACAACAACAAAAACAAGACCCAATACAGGGTTCTTAGCTGCTTCTATCCAAAAAAAATTCTATAAAAAGATAAACCAACAGTGACTAATTTTTCCACCATCTAATACAAAGTCAGGGGCTTTTCTTTTCATTATGGATACTATCCAACATTCACAAAGAGCACAAATACACATAGAGAGATTTCATCATTTGCAGAAGCATGGCATAATAAAAACAATGCTGAATTATATACAGTAGGTCAATACATAAAAATCAATACTTTGGCATATCATACACATACACATAGTACAAGGTATGCTGTGAACAAGAAACAAGTAACTTGTGAAATTTCATAGAATTAAAATTTTAAAACTGATGCTTTAATGCTGACTTGAATACACAAAATAATGACAATTAAAAGTGAAATTTTAAGTGCAAAATAAAACCAAAATCTGTACTCTTTCAAAACGTATACAGGCATTAATTAATAATAAAATATTTTGCTATTGAGAGGCTGAGGAGTAACATCCAAGTAACTATTCTCCCTTCTTCTTATCTCCCTGAAAACAAAGGAAATCATCAGAAGTGTCAAAAATAAATTGACCAAAAATTTGCAGGTGCTGGTATTTCTAAACCTATGGATCCTCAATAGAAATAACTTTCATGTGCATATTTATTCATTTTTAAGAGTTAAAATTTAAAAATGAGATTCACTTCATCAATATTTCTGGTGCCAATTCAGCCATTCTGCATCAACCTTATTCTACAGTGATACATGTATCTTATTAATGTTAATGTGGAGATACCACTCAATTACCAGCAAATTTATTGATGGATCTTTAGCCTCTTGCAAACAGAATTTCATGTAAATTAAGTTCCCAAAAGAAGGAAAAAGTCCTATTAAAAAAAAAAGAGGCAAATCTTGTGTTTCATTACCATCCCCTTTCTAAAAAAAAAAGAAAAAAAAAAAGGAAAAAAAAAAAAAGGGAAAAAAAAAAGAAAAAAGAGTAGATATGATTGATTGTAGATTATATGTTATACCTGTGCTAGATCTCAGATAACTGGTATGGTAAAGACCCAGGGTTGTCTATTGTGTTAGGAGATATCCTGATATATTAAACATTGTCCATAGCAAGAAGATGTTAACCCATGCCTACTGGAAAGGGTCACGGGTGCCCCCTGTATTAAACCTACAGGAATTCAAACTTCGGTAGCCATTGGGTTAAAACCATGCAAGATCCCTGAAAAGATCACCCTCGACAAATGAGAGCCCTGTCAATAAGCTCGAAAGAAAAAATAGAGAATAATTCACTTTACTATGCGAATCTCGGAATACTGAAGGAAGTTCAACTTTAGTAAGTTGCAATCTTATGAACACATCAAAAGAAAGCAGCTTGAATTGGGCAATGTTGAAAATTATGTCTTTAGTAAAACTTGAAAACAACATTAATCATAAACCCAGTTACTCAACAAAAGATTGTGCATTTTACTGGCATTATTTTCATGGATGTTTGAGTATAAACATGAAGCAAATGCTAAATCATGCATAATTACCGATCAAACAGCACACATGGAATGCAAGCAACAGTTTATTTCAATGATAAACCATAAACCATCAAACATACACATAAAGCAGTACTTCTTTATACTGATTTTGTTTTCAGATTAAATACAACAAATATAATAACACCAAATTACCTACAGATCTTTATTGTCCAAAATATGACCAATATTCACATACCATTATCTGTCAATCTGACTTTACATTATTTTCATCTCTTTCAATATACATAACAAAGGCAGTATATAAAAAAGCTAAATCCATGTGATTTTTTTTTCTTTGTGCTACTGTATGTTACACAACATTTGATACAAACTTGCAAGAATATTTACAGCCTCAATTAAAAAAAAAATTAATATAAGAAAATATCTTGTAGGCACAAAAAGCATTCATAAGACCATTCATACTTCATAACTCTTTCCTATTCTATTTGGTCTAACCTTTCGTCTGGAGCTTTTAAAACAACAACAAAACCCTATTTAATTTCATAGAATTCTCGTGTATATAATCCATGGCAACAATGAGAGGCCAATAGGGGTAGAATTAATTTTTTTAAAATATTGGTCGAGACATTGATAAACTAGATTTGACAAATTTTACAACAAAGTCAAATATGTGAAACAGTACCCTTGTACTACTAACCTCATTTTCCATTCCTGATTAAATTATTAGTGATATTCTAGTCGGGAATACCAATGTCTTCATGGTATCAATTCATCTATTACTTTTTTTTTTACTCTTATGATAATGCAAGTAAAAAATAAATAACACTTCAACTGTTATTTTCCATCGCTTTATTGCAAAAATAAAGAGTAAAACAAACAAAGAAAAAAGAAAAAAAGTTTTGATAATTGAGACTGATAGAGACGAGAAGTGTATTCTTTGTGATTTTGTCATGGGGGGGGGGAGGAGATGTGAAAAAATGCAAGGAAACTATCTATTTTTCAAAGAGATTTTACAATAATTCTCACTCATGACAAAAGGGTAATTGTCATTACTTTAATTATGCATATAAAGTAATGGAACTAATGAATCTTTACCTACATGTCAACACTTTGGCAAATCTGGTGGGGCTGATTGTTTTGAGATGAATAATACATAACAAGAAAAGATAATTAGCACCATATTCTACTGAATATCACAACAAATTTTAAACTGGAATCGTCATGGTTGATAAAAATGCTTCAGGTCAGCATTTGATGCTATGGAAATAAACATAATTGAAATAATTTTCAAAAAGAATTACAAATTGTGCAGTACCTAACATACTGAATCAATCCATGTTGTATAAACAGCTTTCATCTACAGCAGCAAGAAACTGCTTGTCAAAAACACATGTTTTGTTCTAATGGAAATAATTTCTTTTATTCTACTTTTATGTAATTTATATGGTAAGATTCTGTTGGTTCAAAGGCTGCTGTTATCAAAAGATGTTCCAAATGGCCTATTGGAACAGGAGCTACGGAACAATATCTTAAAGTCCAAAGTGATAAGCAAAATACAGAATTGTAACAGAATAACCTAGACTTTTTTACAGTTGTTTAGAACAGCCAAATGCTATAAATTACAATCAATACTACAGGATGTAGTGAATATGGCTGATGTATAAATGGAAGGATCCACTCCACTGTACAAAGAGAATCCTATGATAGTGCTCGATCATCAGGTTGATGAACTATTAAGGCATGTTCAGATATGATGAGACTTTGTGCCGCCACTTATGCCAATGAATGCGCATTAACGTGTCAACTCTCAAATAAGAGAGAATTTTGTCAAAACTTGTGCAAACAATCTCATGACAACAATTTTTGCACTAACTTTTTAGGAATTTGATTGGTGCGCATTTTTTGCAGACAGGCAGCAAACCAAAATGTGTCCTGCCTCGGCGACATTTTTTGTCACCCCATACCCCATAGACCTGTACACAAAAAATGTGGCGACACAATGTGGCGGCACAAAGTCGCATCATATCTGAACGAACCTTTAGAATGCAGCAGATATCCTACCCAAGATAAGTATATTCTTTGAGAACAGGCTGTGAGAGAGAGAGAGAGAGAGAGAGAGAGAGAGCACCACCTGGGATATAGTCTTAACTATTCATGTTCTGAATAATAGTACTTATCATTTTCCATTCTCCTCCTTCAGTTAAAAAAGGAATAACACGTTGTCATAGACAACATCATTGACCAAATATTGTCCTTGTAATACATGAAAGTGATGACCAAGGAGTTCCCAATAGAAGTTACTAGTTTCTAGCATTTCACATCTATTGGAAAGTGTAGAGAGAGTGTGAAGAGTTGCTAAAACGATACGGGTGGTTCATAACCGATATTCCGAGCTTGGAGGAACGTGTGGAGGAAGTCAAACGTGGGTCGCTGGGTGGGTTCACTTGTCCAACACCTTCTCATGAGATTATGAATGTCTTTAGGGCAATGTGGGGGCTTGGCCAAGTACACCGGCCTGCCATCCTTCTCAAAGAATTGACCAGTGTTCTCTATCACCTGCTCATCAGTGAGCCTTGAGTAAGGTTGCTCCCGACATAGCATCATCACCTCCCACAGCGTCACACCAAAAGCCCATACGTCGGTTTTCGTTGTGAATTTGCCCTGAATGGAATGAATAAGAGATGGTAAGGAATAATTGGGGCTTGGTATATAAGGTAAGTGAAATTTCAAAACATACAGAACAACAACTTTGCTTCCAAAATATGTATGATTTTATACATTTTAACTCTCAGCCTGAATAAATCAAATACATTTTGTTAAAAATACAATCAAACAGAACCTTTTTTGTTCAAAAAAAATTATCAAATGGCCCAAGGATCACAAAGTCCTTCTGCCATTACATCTGTGCATGATCTTTTTTTTTTGTTTCTCCTTAAGACTAAAGAGAGAAGAATGCAAAGATTCTATGCACTATCATGATACTCATACGACCAAAGTGCTACTAATCAATATAACAATTCAGAGTGCTGACATACATGTCTGCTCCAAGGATTACTCCAGATACAGGGTTAGAGCTGTCAGTGAATTTTCAGGTTAGGTTTAGAGTTAGGGCTAGGTATAGAACTGCATCAATTGTTGAAGTTACAGGTTATGTACAGTCTTTGGTAAGCCCTCAAAAACTCTACAGATTTCTTTGCTCTCAGAAGATGATAAAGTTAGCAATAACTAAGGTCCTGTGAAGTTATTTCCTCTCAGATTGAAAGGAACAAAAACAAAAGAAAAAAATAGTTTAGATTGCTGGGCCAATGACATTAACCCCCTACAATGTTAGGAAGCCATCGGGATGGACAGTCCTAGCATAGCGCATATAATAGCTGATATTTTGCATTCCTTTTTGATATTTTATATTAAATTCACCAGATATCATGAATGGATTATCGTGTAAGCTTGCAAATGTATCTTTTCATGCAAGGGGGACAATATAAGACTACATTTAGTCAGTTTCATGCCCATTTTCATTTTGCTACCAAAACTGTACATAAGCTATCTAAGGATTTAGTTAGAGTAGGATATTGACTGCCAATTGATTGTCACCAGAGTATGCTCTTTACAACAGCCTTCTTCAAGATTCAAGATTCTTTATTGGTTCATGCATATTATTAAACAAAAATTTTGCTTCCAGTGGCTTTTTAACATGATACAATTCATAACAATGAAGAAAACAAAAACAATGAAAGGAGATAAATGAGTGAACATGCATACAATTCATGCATGTATAACATATACATCATAACATTATTTACAACCAGGTATGTTTATCTAATTTGCAGGATAGTACTATAACTGATTACAAGCCTCCTCCACAAACTCCTCAACTCACAGACTCATCCCCCAACCACCCCTAAAACTCTCATTATTCAATTCAATTCAATTCATTTCAATTCTTATTCATTTCCATGTCATAAAATACTACATTTGATACATCAAATAGTAATTGTACAAAATATGTTGACAAAGAA
Source organism: Echinometra lucunter (assembly GCA_029962745.1). Taxonomy (NCBI): domain Eukaryota; kingdom Metazoa; phylum Echinodermata; class Echinoidea; order Camarodonta; family Echinometridae; genus Echinometra; species Echinometra lucunter. The sequence continues at coordinate 25,097,221 of CM057165.1, read as the reverse complement.
AAAGGAAACTACAAAAAAGCAGAATGTTTGAAAAGCTACAGTTTCCATACAAAGCAATGATGGATGTACAATAGGTGTTTAATTATAAATCAAATTATGTAGTAAGCATTATTCTTCAGTTGTCCGATTTTTGCACTTTACAATTTTTGATGATTTGAAAAAAAAAGATGCATACTTACAAGTAATATACTCTCCCATGCCATCCATCTAATAGGTAGCACTGCTCTTCCTTCTATCCTGTAGTAATTGGAGGAGTACAGGTTCCGACTCATACCAAAGTCGGCGATGCGTATTGTGTAAGATTTCCCGACGAGGCAATTTCGGGTGGCAAGATCTCGATGGACAAAGTTCATATTAGAGAGGTATTTCATACCTGATGCTATCTGTGTTGCCATGTAGACAAGTGCACCGACACTATGAAGCATAAAACGAAATGTGAAAGATATTATCATCAGACTACAGTAACATTCCATACATATGAAAATAGCACCAGACTTTTGAAAGCTTCATATTACAGAAAAGCAATTGAGCGATTCATATTTAGAGATTCAGAAATGTATATCATATGGCCAAATATATTCTTTCTCTCAAAAAGTCACTTTACGAATGTTTTCAATGTTTTTTCTTTTTTTCTTTCTTTCTTTTCTTATGTGTTTTCCTTTCTTGGTTCCACTTTTGTATCATGCCAAAAACACTTCCATAAACTCGTCCTCCAGGAGGAAATACTTTTCCTGTTGGGCTTAACATACTGACTGACTAGAAATATCAATACAATTCAGGAAATCCACCGTTATTTATAAACCCGAAAAAATCAGACAACAATAGAGTGGTCTTTCTTTCATGGAGGAAAAAAAAAACACTTTTGACTTACCTAATCGATCTTGTATTTGGACTAGATAGATTGGCATTGCAGTTGTTGAGGCCAACCTCAAATCCTTCCCTCTCATAGAGGAACTGATTCAGATCACCATTCTCCATATACTCTACTATCATACAGTATGGCTCATCCTCCGTGCATGCTGCGAGGAGGCGGACGATGTTGGGATCACGAAGCTGCGACATTATTTTCATCTCTTTCATGAAATCGGCCCTGTGGGAAAATGAAAATGAAACAAAAGTTACTGATAGCATAATTCATAGAGCCATGATAAACTGATGATCAAAATGTCGAAATTCAGATGTTGGTATCACAAAGCTGCAACATTATTTTCATCTCTTTCATGAAATCAGCCCTGTGGGAGAAAATAATAATGAAACATGTTATTGATAACTTAAATCATCGTGCCATAATGAAATGAGAATCAAAATGTCGAAATTCAGATGTTGGGATCATGAAGCTGTGACATTATTTTCATCTCTTTCATGAAATCAGGCCTTCTGGAGAAAATGATGATGAAACAAAAGTTACTGATAGCACAATTTTCAAAGCCATAATCATCAAATGACAGATTTTCAAAATAGATATTCAGGACCCATCCAGAAACAAAAGCAAATTTTATTTACAGCCAAAAAGTATCAAATGAATAATAATGATATATCAGTTCAAGCACAATACATATATGTTTCTGATGAGAAACCAAAAACTACAAAAACATTATTTCAGTATAGAGAATGTGTATCATATATGAAAATATTTTGGGGAACTGGGTATGATCTGTTTCTGCTACAGCACATAACAGCAATACATTTTAAACATGTCTTTTTACAGTATACATGAGCAAAAACCACTGCAATGTCTACTGCTGCAAAAGCTGAGAATCCTCATCATGTTTTGCAACAAGGGTTGTTTGTCAAAACGTCTGAAATGGTGTGTAATGTGGCAAAGCTATTAGCAACATGTTCCTTGAATTTCACCTAATATATTAGATCAGGAAGACAAATTGTGATCAAAGTTGGTATCGCAAGGTGGAAATTGGTCCAATAAGTGACATTTATTTGAAACAGATTTTGTTTATCAGCAAAGACAGAATTTAAGCAACATGTAGGCATACATGTACAAAGTTAGACCTATGTCTGACCATAGCATTTCAATCTCATCAGGAGCAAAAAAGGGATGCACCAAAAATGTTTGATTTATGATTTAATTTTGTTGTCTAAAATTCCACATTTCTACAACAGATTTGTTTTCTTCCCATATCTAATTGTGCAACTTGCAACGCTTTTAATTTGAAAGTACTGTCCATTTCTAATCATTAATTACTGCACAAGAATTACCAACAACAACAAAAATGTAATATTTGTGAAATCAAGCATAGATAACAACATCCTAACCCACTGTATACAATTTGATTTTCAGCTAACATGCATTTTCCACAAACCCCAGCATAAGTCACCATGGGCTTTATAGTATTCATTGGGTTAATATCCTGGCAATTGAAGGTAAAAAAAAATTATTGGGGTCTGTGGGCATCAGACCAGCTGCAGTTTGGGGAAGAGACTATAATAATAATAATAATAATATTAATAAATAATATGAACACTTGTAATGCACTGGTATCCATCATGAGTAGATGCTCATGGCACACTGAAAAGGAGATAGAAAACAGACACAAATAAGAGAAACGAGATAAAGGTTACGTTCATGAAATAGCTTGTCTAAATAACCAGGTTTTTAGTGAGGCCTTGAAGTTACAGAGAGAGGATAGATTACGAATATCTAGTGGGAGCTTATTCCATAGGAATGGTCCAGCATATTGAAGTGATCGATCACCCCAAGAATTACAAGTTTGTGATATGGCAAGAAGAGATGAGCTAGAAAAACTTAGTTTCCTAGAATGATCTGTTTGTATTGCAGCCCTATTGACGAGTGAGGTTCATTGACAGACTTCTAATTTTTCCTTCCGTGTACCTGTATCGTCATTGAACCAGGGGGAAAGAAACAGCTTCTATCAATACCACTCTGTAAACACCTTTCCTTCTTTTCTTCTTTCCTCAGTTATTGTTGTTATGATGCAAAATCCGTTTTTAAACACAAAATAACACGGATCCTAACCACATCCCATTTCAAAGCTTCCAAAATCACATGTTAGTCATCATGTTGCAGTCATGCAATCATTCCAGCATTGCAACATAACATACCACCAATCAAACATTAACCGGCACTTATCATTCTATGTGAGACGGGACACAATGCGGCTTGTGTTCTCACAGATCTGGCCAAACAATCAGCGCAAGAATTGAATGTTTTAACACAACTCAAGCATCGGCTGCATGTCATGTGGAAAAACAATCAGTTTTAGAGAGGGACTTGTTGTGATTTCACAACTAGTTCCTAGATTTTTGTGAAGGAAATCATCACATCTTGCATAGGAGAGATTAGGCTGGTGTCTCAATTGGTACGGAGGAGTGAGAGTTAAAGCTAATTATCGAGTTGACCCTTTGGGGACCTTAGAATCTGGATTTGTCTCGCATATGCAGACATCACAGTTAACAACATACTGACAGTTCTTCATGTGAACCACAGATCTTGGACAGAAATAACAGTCATGAATTATTCTTCACAAGTCTGAACTCTCATCGTACCAAATATAAAATGCAAATAGTAGGAATGGTAAAGTGTTAACAATAAACAATAATGATAGCAGTCGGAAATAAGTGGATGTGGTATAAGTGCTTTCAAGTAGGTATTAAGTGGTCATAGCGGAAGTGGCTAATAAAGAAAAGAATAAACAAAAATGGCACAGAGCTGACAAAGATTGAAAAAAAAAAGACAATAGAAAGCATACAAAAGAAAAGGAAATACAATAGTAGAAAATACAGAAGACAAAATATAGAGAAAAATAAGATATATTGTAGAAAAGAAGCAAAAGAAGATAAGAAAATGGTAGGGAAAATGAAATTGGGACAGCTTAAGGACAAAAATAAGAAATGGGTAACAAAGGAAAATGATAGAGTGTGGTTTTCATGGGGCACGGAATGATTTGCAAAGGATGCGAATGTCGAAAAAATGGCAAAGTCCAACATTCGCATTTTATGCTCCAAAAGATTGCCAAACATGCGTGGGGGTTCAGAAGCGTGGCCAATTATTCGTTTTCAGTTCGGCAGAATTTTAAAAAAATTTTAAATTTTTGTGAACGGTTCCCGCACCCCTTGAACAATAACTGACAACGTTATCGAAGTTTGGTGAATTTTCGAAGCATACAGTTTTTTCAATATTCGCATCCTTCGCAAAATGTTTGCGTGCCCGTGAAAACCGCATTTAACGGAGGGAGGAAAAAAGAAAGGAAATTAGTAGATGAGGAAATAGAGTAAATGAAAAGGGGATGGACAGGTGATATAAACCCCTAAAAAACTCAAATTTCATTGATTATATATATCTTGTCATGGCATAATCATCGCTTTATGCAGAATCATTAGAAAGTGTACTACACTTTGCTTTGTCATGTCAGTATCCCTCAGTCTTGCACTAGCACTTTGCATTGTTATGATGAATGCTATTCAATTAAATGTCATAATTTTCTGATAAAGCCCTGTGGGTGAAAGTTTGATTTACAATATCTCTCTCATAATTTTTCATGCATTTATTCTTATTTACTTAGAGAGAGAGAGAAAAAAAAAGAGAGAGACATACAGACAGAAGATAGAAGACAGAGAGAGTACAATAAATAAAAAAAAATGGTAGAAAAAGCAAAAACTGCACAAATTTTGATCAGCCCAGAAAACTTCCACTCACCTGGCATTTTTTGAGGCATCTTTTCTTAACATTTTCACAGCAACCAGTGTTCTTTCTCCCTTGTTTTTATTTTCAAATGGAAATCCATTTCCAATGTAATCTTGAATATCCTCAGCCTCACATAGATGAACCTGTATGTTAAACAGATCACAGAATAAGACATTTTATGCATTTATACCAATGTTTTACTATCTGTCATCATTTATGTTACTGAAATATCATGATTATAAACTTTTGTAATTTGGCTTTGCTGCGGAGAAATTCTAACAAACCATTTTGAAATGAATTGAATTAAAATGAATTGATTAAAATTGTGTTAACTGGTCTCTTTCTTGATATAATCATATCAAGAACATAATTATAATGGTTTGATCTTTATTATGGTATACTCAATGAACCATTAAAAAAAATATCAAAAATTCAGTACCACCTACAACCAGTGTTATACGATGCAATCTTTCACAAGAGAATGCAGTAAACAGTTTTGACAAACATAGATAACAAGGCAAAGAAGATCAACAATTTCTCAGTCATGGACTAGGAACGTTTGATTAACTTAATGCAGTTCCATGAAAAGTTTACTAAAAACTAATAACAAAAAGTAATTAAAAATAATCATACAGAGCTTTCACAGTGCATATCACTGCACTAGCATCTCTATGCACTTAGAAAGGAAAAGGGAAAAGCAGGTGCTGTAATTTGTACAACCAAAGTTCATTCAAAATTCTGTTTAAACAAAAACGTCTTTAGGAGGGTTTACGGGTCTACCGCTAAAAACTTTGCATAGCACAGTCCTATAGCAGTCATCAAGTTTTCTGTTTCCATCAGGGTAAGGGTGTTAAACTACATGTGATTCCCTGACAACAGCAGGACAGCAAATCATACCTACCTCACCAAACATTCCTTCTCCAAGTAACTCCAGAAAGTTGAGTTGTGATCTGGGGTACTCTGGACAGGGTAACCGGCTATTGTTGAGTTTCTCCATGCACTGTGATGGCACTCCATATATTGTGTTTCCCGAGACACCCTGTGGTAAACGACAAGCAAACCTGTTTTAACACTCTCAAACATAAGCCAAAAGACATATAGCTATACAGGTGGGTGCAATAACAAAGTAACAGTATATGGTAATATTAGTCTATTATGATCATCTGCTTCAAGACTTGTTCACATATGAATCAGCTAACCCCCATGGTAATCCTTAGAAGTGAATGGTACCTAAGATAAGACAAAAAAAAGAAAAAAAAAAAAGAAGCAGAGTCAAGAGGTATTGTTTTTGCCTCCTGGCAGCAAAAGGGTGTGGACCAATCAAATTCTTTAAAAATTAGCACAAAATATCACGTCACAAGTTTGTCTGCGCAACTTTTGGCAAAACTTTCCTTTATTTTGAGTTGACACCTTGATGCACGACTCACTATCACGAGTGGAGCGGTTTACCGCGCCATATGTGAACACTAAACATAAATGCAAGGGTTTACTTCTGGATATCTGAATGAGCTTTAAAGGGGGGGTACCCAATGCTGAAACAATCTTAGTTCATTTAAAAGAGCATGATTTCATCAGCAGAAAATCATCTGCCTGATTTATTTTTTTAAGTCGTGATGCCAAGGAAACCCCCAAATGTGGTAAGATTTCAGGATATTTTTGACCCCTCAGCTGTGTCCCAGTTTCAACTGGGTACCCACAATGACGTCAAAATGACATCAAAGTGGTTACCTTGTCGCACAATTCTAGCAAAATGCTCGCAAGGTATAATACATATTGTACAGTCTAGAGCAGCACAACTGCAATGCGCGAAGCTGGGTACCCACTTTTACGTCATACGTCATACCAAAATTTTTTGGTCAACTCTTGACTTTTTATGAGAAAATTAGCCAAAATGCATTGATTTCAAATGAAAATCATCAAATTTTTAATGTTATTCTTCTTAGAATTCTATTCTTGATCATATATCAATTTTTTTTTTACCATTGTGTAATCACTTTAATGCAGATACATGTATGAGAAGAAAATTATAAATTCAGCAGGGGGGTGTAACATAAAGAGATACAATCAATCTTACAATCAATTGTAACTCTTTAATACATGGTTTGCCATAGACTTCAATACGATTGATATCAATCGTAAGATTGATTGTATTTTTTATGTTACACCCAACTAACAACTAAAAGATAAGGATCATTAAACTAAAGTAAATGTCACAGGAAACATCTCTAGAAGGCATTCTGGGCCTTAAGAAATCAGGGCCAGTAGTCAGTTTGATACTTTACTCAGAATTTCAAGTAATTTACTCCAATTTTTGGCTTAAGTAAAATACTTAGTTAACTTTGCTATTCAAATGAATTTTTCTTACTCAATTCTAAGACAGCCACCTAGCAGACTTCAGCAAATTACAATGGAAGTCTGAATGGCTGGCATATATACAGTACAGGTGCAACTTGAAATTACATAATAAATAGTGCAATAAGAGAGGATATGACATGAAAGGGAATACTCAATTGAACAGATATTTCTTAGGATTATTTTCGAACACTTCAACCGAACTGCTACTTCTAATTTCTTTCTAAGCTAATCTGGAAGGTTTACTTCTGCAAACCCAGTCAAATCCCATGGAGCAAAGAGCAGTATTTCACTTAGAATCCAGGGTTGCGTTTCACGAAACCGTCATAAGTCTAAGTTCATGGACATCCCATAGAAACGTGTGTTAATTCTACAACACGCGTTTCAATGGGATGTCCAAGAAGTTAGACTTATGACGGTTTCGTGAAACACAGCCCAAGTTCTTACCTGTATATTAATAAGGTCTGTTTCTGCATAATGTTGCAGCAAGTGTTTGTCTTTGTATGTACATGTTGGGTTCTCAGGTTCAGCATATATCCTAGATGATTCAGACACTGGAAAGGAATGGAAAGAACAAATGATTTTACAATGGGCAAAGAGTTTCTTTTTCTGTTAACCCATTCGTGACAGGAATTATTTAAAGCCTAATTGGATCAGCTTTTATTCTACAAGTTGGCAACACCAACATTTTTCTTTTACTGCTACATTTTTCTTATAAAACATCATGTACCTGAAATAAATATAAATTGACAGAATGTATGATGAGAAGTCATAAAGTTGCCAATTTGCAGGGAAAAACAGTAATTTTAACATTTTCATCGCATTGCCAATTTAAGGATTTTAATGCTTATTTTCCTTTAAAAAATTTTCAGCATCAAACACCGTATATTGGTGCAACAAAAATGAGCACAATATGTGTAGAATTTTTTGCTCTTTCTGCTCATGTATTTGGTATGATTTTTAGAGATCTGCATCAAAAGTTATAAGACCAAACCACAAAATGTGGACCCTCTGTCACGAATGGGTTAAAAGATATCAATATACATAGCATTCACTAGTAAACTGTTGTATTTTGATATCTGGAAGTCTCTGTGACAGTAGGATATTCTTGCTACTAATTTAAGAACCATCAGAATATGTTACAATAAGTATGGAATAGCAATTTGTTATACCAAATAAGCCTCTGCAGACCTACACAGATAGGTACCCAATATGTTTGGTCTGGCAAGAAACCTAAAAGAGTGATGGTACATGAATTCTGAAATCTGGCAAAAGCTCTACACTGGCAATTTCAGAACATCCTTGAAGCCTTCATAAAGTAATGACCTTTTACACATCTGTCATGAAAAAAAGAGGATGAACAAGAAATTAATTTCATTGTGATGGTGTCATTTATTTCCCCACAAAACTAAAAGCATAAAGATAAATCTGCTTTCTCAATCTTTTTAAGTCAATTTGGAAAAAGAGCACAGGAAGAATGCCTGCTGGAAGGAATTACTCTTCAAATGCTCTCATATTTGAATTATGACAAGACACAGCTTGAGTGTTCAGTCCAAACATTTGTGAGTAGTCCAATATACCCATTTTTGCGTGCAGAGCATGTGCTTTACAAGATTTAGTTGATTCGTATCACTGCAATGACTTCAAATCTAAGGGCATACACCAATTTTTACTGACTTCTTAATCAATCTTTCCCAATTGCTCTGAAACAGTTTCTTTTACATTGTGATCACATGGCCAAAACTCTTGTTTATCTTTAAAGAGACACAACAAGCAATATAAACTCACCATTATCCAATTCATCTTCACTCTCCGCCATCATGTTATCAATCACATGGTACTGCGGCTCATCGTCAGGATGCGTAATCTGGTACGTCGGGTTGGAACGCCGACTCGGTACCGTTGTCATGGTAGCAATGGTGGGGCAGTTATTGATGGTGGCCCCGCCTCCGTTGCAGTTGGCTTCAAAGGCGAGGGTGGGGAGGCGGTGCTTAAGCTTGATGTACTTGCGTCGGTAGAGGAAGAGGAGGAGAGCGAAGAGGAGGACGAGGAGTAGGAGGACAGTGACAACCACGCTAATGACAGTACCGATCGGCGATCCCTGGGCAGGGGTGTTTGATACTCCTCCTGTAGTTCAGTGAAGGAGAACAGTTATAATTCATTGATTAACAGCGATTCTAATACAATTACTTGGAAATCAATGGTTTGGGCAATGCTTACAAGCTTCGTAACTCTTACTTTTAAGAAGATAAAATCTAAATTTTTTTATTTGATATGCCTGATTAATGCTGGGAGCCGGGCCTAGCTGGAACCCGGAGACCGGCGAGTTGGAGGGATTTCTACCGGACCAAGAAGGTCCGGGTTGATGGTTGAAACAGCAAAGATCAGAAGCCGATATCACGACTTCAAAAACACCACATAAACAACCAGAAAATAAGGACTGTGCTCAGTTAAACTTGAGAGCTAGTTACTTTGGCAGCTCAACTATAGTTCTAAGTACTATGATTGTGACAGACAGCACCACACAAAACGTCGTTATTATTACCGGTATCAATATTATTACAATTATCATTATTATCAATACAGGGGTATTATCTTAATCATTATCATTATAATTGTTATTGTAAGGATGAATATGATGTTTATCATCATCATCATCATCACTATCATCAATATTATTATTCAAATTGACACTATCACTAGCTAAAAAAAACCTGAATTTTCAGATTTAGCTAAGGAAACCTGAATTTTGTTTTTACTGAAATAAAACCCCAAAAAACACAAATATATATCTGCCCCAAGATGTTAGTATCCTCTTCTGAAAGCCAGGAAGATATAGCACTTAGCATTAACCCATTGAGTGCTAAGCCTGAGATAACTATGGTTGGAGTCTATGGAAAACATGTGTTATACCCAAAAATCAAATGGTATCCAACGGGTTAATGGCATTCAGGCTCTCAGTAGATGATAGCAGGATTTGTGAGGGAAGAAAAGACTGACCAAGGAAAGAAAATCTTACCATCAGTTTTCTTGGTAGAGCTGATAAGATTAGGTTTCTGTGTTCCATTCCCAGTCTGTGGAATCACATGGTCTGCATCAGTAGTGGACACGGTAGTGTGGTCAACCGGACCTGAGTAATAGAAATACATTTCAAATAATGTTTACAAGCCATTGAATATTGAATATTGAACGGTCCATCTCCTCTGCACCTCCTGAAGGTACATGCAATCTCCAATGTCACAACAAAAAGTCTTTTCACAATATAAACTAGATGAATCCTGGACCACACACAGTTGAAATTTATGCCTCCGCAATTGCCAGATCAGAAATATGTGGCATAGTTATGTTGATTTTTTTATTTTCATGTATAAAATGACATCTTTGACCTTGTGACCCCCAAATCTAATGAGATAATTATGAGACTTCCATATGCATACATGAGCCAAGTTTGGAGATGAACCGTCACAGAGTTGTTAAGTTATCGCAAGAACAAGCAATTTTCATGTATATAATGACCTCTATGACCTTTGACCTTTAACCTTGAGACCCAAAAATCTAATCACATCATTGTCCCTCCAACATGCATACATGTGCCAAGTATGCAGCTGCTCCGTCAGATGGTTGTTGAGTTATCACTAGAACTGACCATTTCTATGTACATAATGACCTCTATGACCTTTGACCTTTGACCTTGAGACCCCAAAATCTAATTAGATCATTGTCCCTCCCATATGCATACATGAATCAAGTTTGAAGTTGATCCATCAAATGGTTGTTGAGTTATCGCGAGAACAAACCATTTCTATGTACATAATGATCTCTATGACCTTTGACCTTGAGTCCTAAAATCTAATCAGATCATTGTCCCTCCCATATGCATACATGTGCTAATTTTGAGGTTGATCGGTTAAATGGTTGTTGAGTTATGGTGAAAACAACCAATTCTATGTACATAATGACCTCTATGACCTTTGACCTTTGACCTTGTGACCCCAAAATCTAATCAGATCATTGTCCCTTCCATGTGCATACATGTGCCAAGTCTGAAGCCAATCTGTCAAATGGTTCTTAAGTTATCGTGAGAACGGGCCATTTTCATGTGTATTATTACCTCTATGACCTTGACCTTTGACCTTGTGACCCCAAAATCTAATCAGATCATTGTCCCTTCCATATGCATACATGTGCTAATTGTGAGGTTGATCTGTCGAACGGTTCTTAAGTTATGGCGAGAACGAAAACAAGGAGCGGACGGATGGACGGACAGACGGACAGACAACCCGAAAACATAATGCCTCTGGCAACCACCTACGGTGGGCGGAGGAATAATAAAAATACCCTTGCACCATTTTCACTTTCAATGATGTCAGCTTCTGAAGTGCAAATATTTCATATATTTGAACACAATAATAAGGTGTCGTGGTCTAGTGGATATGTCACCGGACTGTAGATCTCGTGGTCCGAGTTCAAATCCCGGCGCGGCACTAATGTCCTTTGGCAAGATATGAATCTACATTTGCCACTCTCCACCCAGGTGTTAAGTGGGTACCCGGTAGGATGCGAAAGTCATTGTGATTTGTTTAGCATTGTGCGCACCTGCAAAAGGCGACTGGCTGGAATGCTCCCTAGGGAGTGGAGAAGGTGCATACATTGTATGCAGGCAAGCCTGAATCCGATGACCGGGGTAATAATATTTCTGTAAAGCGCTTAGAGACTCTCTTGGAGATGTATTAGGCGCTATATAAATCCAGAATATTATTATTATTATAATAATTAATATGTATTATCCTAAATCATATCTTTCTACTTTTCCACGTCTATATTGCTTTCTTCTGTGACCTGCAATTATTACTTGTATTTACCTGTCTTTTATATCTACATGCTTCATGTTTTAACTTTTTTCTGTATGATTGATATAGTATTAATCATTTATGCATTTCTAAACTTGAACTACTGGGGACAGCCTTGTACAGAATCTGTATTTCTGTTCCTGGAAATAAATAAATAAAATAACTAAAATAAATATGTTGGCAACATAATGAATGATTTTCCTTCAAGTGCTTTCTAACAAGGTTTTTTAGATTGCATTATGAGCACAAACAATGTAAAAGTATTTACTAAGCATAAGCTGACACAATTTTTCACCTACATGTGGCAATGTTCATGTTTAAATCATTTCTCTCATGTCTGCACAGTGTGTGTCTTAATTCTCTACTTTGTTTTCTTGTCATACATGTACATATGATTCAAGTATAGCTATTCATCGTGTTAAAAAAATATTTATAATACTATCTCCACAATGGTCGCTTCTCAGCAATAGCAACAGGTTCAATTTTGGTAGAAAAAAAAAACTGCTGAAAATAAAATGATAGAGGGACATTTGTGCAAAGTTATACTGTAAAAAATAAAGTTTGATTGAACCAGTTCATCTTTAACTTCATTATACACTGGGACTCTTTTGTCGGAATTTAAAACATGCAATTACAATTCACAACATAACAAAAGAAAGAAAGAAAAATAGAAGTTCATAATCAAAACTTGTCTTCTACAACATTAAAAGTGTGATTGCTGATATCATTCTATACACAGCTGAAGTCAACAGAAATACATCAAAAAGAAAAAGAAATGAAAAAGAGAAATGACATTTCACAGAAATCATAGTTTTAACATACAATGTGATGATCTTGTTAGTTTGAAAGAGCAGATATAGAAATATACTTTGAAATGGTTAGTATAATAATTGCATGAAAATAAAGAGGAACATATATCTCCTTTATCAACCGAAACTGAGGTACAGTTATGTGATTGCATCAAAACAACATCTGCAAAATTAAAAAAAAAAAAAAACACTTTTCATTTGTTCATTTGCAGACAATGAACACCATTTGTGAAAAACATTTTTACAATTTCAGGCAATAAGAAACTGGCGCAAACTTGGTTGGCTTTTTAGAGGTTTGTTAGTCTTATTGAATATCTGATATCAGTAAAAGTGCAAGACATGCTGAAGAGTTGACAGAAACTATGTCATGAACTTGGCATGCTTATCTCAAGGTCACATTAATCAAAGTTGGCAGGACGAATCCCCAAACGAAAGATATCCATACTTAAAGGGAAGCATAACACTGGTAGCAAGTTGCTTTTGAGTAATGGTTGAACAATGGGTGAAACAGGTTTATGAAAGTTGAGAAAGATCAGACAATGTCCTCTGAAATTACAAACAATTTTTTATCAGTTTCATTTCCATCATCACTGAATTAAGCAATATGACCGAGTGTAAATAATAATACATTTGTTTGGAAACACAAATTTCTTTAAATTTCATGCAAACTTCTTCATGAAATCAATCACTTCGATTAAGCAACAGTTTTATTATTTTCAATAGAACATGTAATAAAAGTTCCAAGTTTATCTAGACAAGAAGGCGAACAAGTGAAATAAAGTTCCTCTTGTGTTACTGAACAAAATATGTGATTAAAGGAGGAGTATATGAAAAGCATACATGGACAAGAGCGAAGGAATCGTACATGTAAGCTAAAGTGTAACACACATCAGATTAAAGAGAGAGAAGAAAAGAAGAAGAAAGGAGAGAATGTGGAATTAAGTTGTAGCAATGAATGAAGTGGAAATGGTGAGGGGAGTTGCAGGTGAATGCATGGAATCGAAATATACAGAAACAAAGTATAATGAATGAATTGAGAGACAAGTACAAATAGAAAAGAATTGTGGAGAAAAATCAAGGCAAGAGGCATACCAAGAGAAGATACAATCGATATCAACTGGAACAAATAGAGGCAGAAATGACACACTGGTGAGAGAGAGAGCGGACAAGAGAAATAACCTTTAAATGGATGCAGCATTGTCCAAACAAAATGTAACTTAATCATGAACAGCAGGATGGACCAAAATGTTATATCAACAAGCTCCAAAAGCCATGTGAAATATACAAGTCAGTTCAATAGCATTACAACCAAACATCCTTCCAATGTAATTAATGATAAACATTAATAGAGACAACATTCATCAAATGCAATCAAGAATAATTCATTACAGTCTAGAGACTAGAAAGCAATTAGCAAATGCACAAACCTGCGGAAGGTGGGCCAACTACGGGTGTGTCATATGTGGCCGTGCTAGTGTCATAGTTGGCTGGGATATCCTCTGTGTAAGTGAGTTAAGGTAAGTGATCATAGCAAGAAAACTGGACACGGAATATAGTACCTGGTATGTGGTAATCTCAAGTGAAATGCACATTTTGGTAGTGGATGCAAACTTGAAATTAAGACTATGGACCATGATGGAACCCTTGGTATTGCTTATCTGGAGCTTGAACATCACCACATTTAATAGATGAACTTTGAGGGGAAAAGAACTAATTTGAATAATACATTTTAATTTGAATAAAATATATCTTAAATACATTTGAAAGTCAAAGCATGTGTTCCTACTTCTTAAAAGCAATTGCACTTCCAAGAAATATTGTAGTGAATTATTTCAAAATTGATACTACGGATAATAATTTGATACCAAAGAGCAAGTTGAAATCAATGGTATTCACTCACAACGCTTATATTTTGCAAATGCCCCCCAGCATTTTTAATGTTGTAATTTTCTTGGAACATATAATTTTTTTTTTTTCTGTATTTTTCCTGCATCAATATCCTTTTATAAAGCTAGAATGTAAAATGAGATATATCATTACTTTAATGGTGTGCTGTATATAGCAAATTTCACAAAACTTTTCAGGCAACAAAAGCGGACATTACTCAATCCAATTTATTACTTTTTGTGCTGCGCAATGTGCATTTCACCATTTCTACATGAACAAGACAAAGTATTGATATATCACATTAACAATCACAAATGCATAAAGCAATACAACATCTGATATAAAAGTGGGCTATGATTAAACAAGAAAAATAGCAGTTTTAACATGCATATATAAACTAACAAGCAATTACCACTGGTCAATCATAAATGTTTTGATTGTTTCAAATGCATTTCAATATCAATAATACAAAGATACGTAAAATGTCATGTTTTATATAATTATTTCTAACTCTAAATCTAATTATGCATCATATCCACAACACAACAACATGCCCAGTACAATTTACGATATCAAAAGAATTGGGATTTACTCATTCATTTCAATTTTATACTGCAAAATCTAAAAGTTGTAAATGTAAAATGTTGAATGTTAGGATTTTAGTTTGAATGCTTTAGAGTACAAAGAGAGAAATTATGATTAAAACAAATTAATGCCACAAATAAAGCAAATCCTTACGTTAGTCATATCTATTTATGTTATTATTCTGATAATACAAATATAGGAAGGAATTTCTTAGACTTACTAAAGTTCGGTCACTTCAAATGTATACAGACTACAGTTTTAATTGTCTTTAATAGTTTCCATAGAATCCTGTGCTAAAGGAACTGATACTTACAGACCAACTGACCTATCAAGACTAACTTTATGTTTCTTTGAATACAGGTTTCTTCACCATGTGCTTATTGTAATTCTTTTTTCTTTTTAAAACGATAGATCTTTAAAGTGATTACACAATGGTAATTTTTTTTTTTGATATATGATTGAAAATAGAATTCTAAGAGGAATAACATTAAAAATTTAATGATTTTCAATCAAAATCAATGCATTTTGGCTAATTTTCTCATAAAAAGTCAAGAGTTGACCAAAAAATTTGAGTATGAGGTATGACGTCAAAGTGGGTACCCAGCTTCGCGCATTGCAGTTGTGCTGTGCGCTAGACTGTACAATATGTATTATACCTTGTGCGCATTTTGCTATATAGTGCGCGACAAGGTACCCACTTTGACGTCATTTTGACGTCAAAGTGGGTACCCAGTTGAAACTGGGTCACAGCTGAGGGGTCAAAAATATCCTGAAATCCTACCACATTTGGGGGTTTCCTTGGCAACACGACTTTTAAAAAAAACTTTAGGCAGATGATTTTCTGCTAATGAAATCATGCTCTTTTAAATGAACTAACATTTTTTCAACATTGGGTACCCCCTTTAAGCACAGGTTTAAATGACTTGTGTGCTATGTGCTCAGCTGCAAACGTACCTGATTCAAATGACACTTCACTGATCAGTATCCACTTCCCTCTATGGTAGAGCTTAACTTTCAGCCACTGGGCAACACTGTTCCTCAGATTGACCGTTATCCAACGTGCATCCTGATGGTCACTATCTGGCCGTATGGGGGTGTAGACTGACCGAGGCGAGTAGTGACCCTTGCGAACACTGAATGAGACCTCGATGGCATCGAAGATCTCAACATTGTTGGTGAAATAGTTGTTGACGTGGAAGCCAAGGCTGGTGAAGTTGCGGAGAGAGTCAAACTCAAAGATAATGACTGGGTTGGGATGGGTAGTGTTCCGCCAGCCTACCCATTCATACCTGAAAAAAAAAAAAAATTTGAAGAATTGGATACGGAAAATGCATCAGGGCCCCGTTTCATATAACTTGTTATCAATATAAGCCACTGAAATCCTTGCATCTGATTGGTTGAGAGTAAATTTGTCATGGAAATGTGGCAATTGCTACTGATAACAAATTTTATGAGATGGGGCCAATTGATCTTTCTATCTCCTTGCCCCCTGTATTTGCATTCTGAATATCCCTAACAAGAAAATCTGAAATGTACTTGTATCTCTTTTCACTTAAAGAAAAACATAAAGACACAAGTCAAAAATGTGTGAGCCAAATGATTAAATTGAAATTAAAAAACATGATTTTGATGAAATTGATTTCATCATCATTATTCCCTGATATAAAGAGAGTTAATCAGAGAAAAAAATAGATATTATACGGGTGCTAACTATTTTAACCTTTTATAGAACATACATGCATAGAGCTTAGATAGCATAATTTCGCCTCGTTAAGAAAGCTTACCCTGGTGGTACATTGTATGGGCTAAGTCGATAATTACTATGTCCAAGCATTCCATCGGTCAGTTGACCCAGACCATTCATCCTCTGACCCTCAAACGTGTAGCCATCGTACATGTCATCCTCAAAGACATATTCTCCACGAGAATCACCGATTGGCATTGAGTAGGACTTCAAATGGTCTGGAAGAACAAAAACAATCACAAAGAAATGCTCATCAAAATATAGGTAAGAACTATGACAATAACTGACACCATGTATAAAATCAAAGCAGTAAATTGACAAAATATAAGAACAAAATTAAGAATAAAAACATAGAAATGCCGCTACAAAGTGGAAGTTACTACACTCAAATTTCCCTTGGAATGGCATCAGCTGGAAGTCAACTCTATTCCACATTAAAGTGACTCACATTCTGAATTGATCTGACTTGGAATGGAGTTACTTTGACTCGAATTTAGTCGATTCTCAGTTGACGCCACACCATTCCAAGTCAAATTAATTCGGAATCCGAGTCACTTTAACTCGGAATAGAGTTGACTCCCAGCTGACGCCATTTCAAGACAAATTTGACCCCGCAGAAATATTAAAAGAGTATACAACAATTACATGATGATTCCAATTCTAGAAATTAAATGGATGAAGCACATACATGTAACTGTACTGTATCATCTTACACATCAATGATAATATGCATATTGGATTTGCAATTCATCTTTGTCTTTTGCTTTCTCTTGCTATCTGTAATTTAAAGAACCAAATAACAAACAAATAAAACATTCTACAGTCACTTTTCCGACAGTTGTCATCTCCACAAATTTTGTTCTTCGTTGCACATTACGCACCTATAAAAATTTGGGCAACATTTCCCATGCCCTTGTGAAGTAAGTAACTTAGCACTATTGGATTACACTTCTTGCTATAACGGCCTTCTGCAGTGATCACCAAGAGTCACATACAACCTTGTGCCTCCCTCTGGCTCTAACAGGTTCCCTCACTGTTCCCATGGAAGGCCATAAATAAAGCACTATGGGAACCAGAGAACCATCCTAGCCACATATATTTGACTTGGATCAAATAATACATATTTCAATGTGATTTAGAGCTCTCCGATTCTGAAGCACCCAGGAGTGTATTTAAGATTAGTCTACAGTCTAGACTCAAGTCAGAATGAAACGAGCCCATATTGAACATTTGTACTATGTGTTGAATCTTTAAACCCTTTTTCTTTTTGTCTAAAATATAATATTTTCTTCTTTTTTTCAGAGAATGCCAAACAAAATCCAATTATATTCCTACTAGTAGTTATTGGTATTTTCTTAGAGTAGGACTTTATCAGTCTTGTTCCTCTGTACTTTCAAGGATCACTTGAGGTGTAGGACTACATAATATTCTTTGACAAATTAAAACACTGTAAGCAAGAAATGCAAGGTATTACACTGCATAAACACAGGGTGTTTCATCTTCATGAAACATAGCAATATGCACATTTGGGGAGTGGTAAAGAGTCACAAAGGTTCATGCTATGAAATAATTGATCACAACTGACACAAGACTAATTACACACTATTCATGAAAGCATCTCTCCGCAAAATGGCCTTTGGTATTCCATGGACATCCTATCTATTACATAGTATATCCATGGTAATTCCCATCAAGAAAGATTTTTTTTTATAATTGTGTGTTTATTGAAGGATCAACAACTAATTATCATATTTACAAATAATCAGAGTAATTGTGAGCAAAACAAAACAAATTACAACATTTACAACAGATTGGGTAAAATTAGAAGAAGAAAAAAAAGGGGGGGGGCAGAAACAGGACCCATCAAGAAAGTTTGTGGTTTTTTACAACATGAAATGTTCTCAGGAGATGTCATCTGGTCACACACTGTCGAATGAGACTAGCTCTGCAGTACATCATCCAATATAACAAAGGCCATGGGTCCTTTTAATATTGACTGCACTTTCACAAGAATGCAGAAGCAGAAATATCACGTTTCTAACTAAATAATTCAATTGATGTGTAATTCAAGGTAAAAATGGAAAAGCAGTAGTAGAGAGCAAGCTGTACAGAAAGGAATGTAAACTAGTTCAGGGCATATTATACTGCTTTGTAATTCAGAATATTTCTTCTTTTTTTGTGGGAAGAAAGAAAATATGAACTTTCTTATTGCTGGTTTATTCATAATATCTGAAAATGCAGATTTAAGAAAAACATATGACAGACTGAAATGAAATTATGAAAACAAAGTGAAATCTGAAAGATATTATTTGAACAATAAATCATATGAACAGAGCAATACGAGACAAAAAGGAGTCAACAGATAAAATGCAAATGAATAAGTTGGCAAAAAATGAAGAGAAATATAAGAGGTCTTGAAGGCAGAGGTCATACAATTCAGAGAAAGTCACCTAAGCTCTCGCCCCGGAGGTCAAAAGGTCAGATAAGGTCAGCTTCATTTCATTTTCCTCAGAGATGAAATATCATCTCCTTTATCATCCCCAGACATAACAACCTCAATCCATTTTTCTTTCTGCTCTCCATATTTGGGTAGGAATGAGAAAACAAGCTGTACAAACTCCGCTAGAACGTTGATATTTTCACAAAGAGCTACAGGAGAGTGAATTCCAATCTCTAGTTGGTCCGTGTCAACTAACAAGGGAATTAAGATGAAGAATGTCTGTCTGTCTGTCATGGGAGTCTGTGTGAGGAGGATGAGGGGGTTTCCATATTATTCTGATTTCTTGGGGGTTGTTATTTCAACTTGTTACATCCTATTTTCTTGCAGGGTACAGATATCAATTTTTTTCCCGCTAGTTTATGTTGTCCCTCCTATCCTTCTCCTATCCTTTATTTGACTGTATATACATTGTAGCCCCCATCTTCTCTCTTTTTACTACCTTATTCTTCACTTCCTTGTATACTTTTCTGCTCCAGTCATTCATCGACTTCTCCCTTTGCATTTACTGATCCTCTTTCACCCCTCCCCCCCCTTCTGTCTTTTCTCATTTGTTCTACTTCTGTCAAATCACTTGTACTCAATTTCCTCCCAATGCTATAAATGACTCTTCAAACATTTACATACAATCATTCTATGTTGCTGTAGCACTTAATCTCTCTAAGTTCAATCATCTCCACTTCATTCTATGCTCTTCCATCACTCCTTCTCTTGTTTATTCTTCCTCTCCTCCATCTTCTATCTCTCCATACCTTCCTCATCTCCCTCCATCTCTTTTCCTCTCTCCCTCTCATCCAATCTCTTTGGATGTTGACAAAGCTAACTCATATTTACCGACGCTCAAACACGGCACTTATTTCCACTAGCTCCTTTCCCTTTCATTTCCCCAGAGAGATACCATGTCTAAGGCAGATGAACCAAGGAAAAATACTACGGCTCTCTTGAGCCTCTCCGCTTCACTGCTTGCAAAAATGACAAGACTATATTTTTTAGAAGCAATTGTATGCATCGCTGGATTTCTGCATCTTTAAGGCAGCTACTAGCATATTGATTTGTGAAGAAGCATGAAATACCTATGTAGCATCTTTCAATTTGTATTACTGCACACTTTTTTCTCTCTTGAATATTCAATTTTTCTGATATGTCATGTGAGATGTGATGGATATTATATATGAAAATGCAAATACTTTTAATATGTAGGCTATATCAAACCAAATAAAGATTAAGCCTTTAATATCAGCAAATTTTCAAGATATCTCATTCGTATTTTAATCTTTCAGTTGAAAACTTGATGTTTAAATGGTTATAGAGCCCTACAAAACATAGAGTTTCCACAAAATCCTCTATTCATCATTTCTAGAAAAAAAAATAATGCAAAAAAGATAAATGTTACGTTCCTGTTAAGAGGGCAGAACCTAAAATCTTGCTTAACATGGATGGCATAAACTGTTTTAACTTCATCTAATTCGAAAGCACCTCTCTACATGTATATAAGCAAATCTGAAAAGCTCCCTTGCCCAAGACACTGATACATTCAACTTGATCCCGTCAGTCATCCGAAACCAAATCACAGGTGGGGCTAATAGTATGCGTTGCTATGGTATCACAAACAGGTGAAGTAGGTCAGTCAATCACCTCTGTGTCAAGATGCCAATTTCTTTTCCTCCCCTCATAAAAATTGCTGGTACTGAATGTGATGTGTACAGGAAAACAGGGAAGGGACATTCTCTCTAGAGAAATAATAATCCCATTCTACAAAATGCTATTTGACAATTTCTACATGTGAACAAAAGGAAAAACCACATAGTCTACATGTACATGTGATAATAAATTGTCTGCCAGAGCGAAAATGGTTATGTGCAAGTTCTCAATGAAGAGATAAAACTCAGAGGCTATAAACAAACTTGGTGCTTAAGATCTACCCTCAAAAAGACTGCACTTGGGACCTGGACTACTCAAATAATCCTCAGGACCTGGCCCATGATGAAAAGACTCTATCCATCGTCAGGACACTACATTTGTGACACCATACATGTAAATGAGATAATCATTATCCACTATCTGGTTTTAACAACATAATGTCCTAGTCCTGGACCTACAAGGGACCATCTTAACCTCTTGACTACAGAATTCTCTTATTCCCATAGGTTTGATGGGTTAATATTTCTAGACTTACCAAGCCATTTGCATCCATACAGTTCTATCCTCAGACAAACTGGTGTTGGAACCCTGACCACAGGAATAATCCTCAGGACCTGGGCTACAATGGGAGGACTGATGTGGACTGTTATCTGGGTGTTCGTGTCACGGTTGCCATCAAAGACCTGAAGCACAGAAAGAGGAAAATACAATTATATTAGTCTAAAATGAAGTCATCATCAATAGTGATCCGTCCAAACAGACAAGGTGAACTTCATATTCACTTTCAGTTTTACAGAGTTCTCTAAGCTACTTGAGTAAATTTTTTTGTATTAAAGATTATTTCTTTCATGTTTTTTGACAAATGGAGAGAGAAGAAAGAAAGAAAGTGACAAAAACTATAATATACCTCCTCTCCAGTCATCTGCTTATATCTAATCCATGTCTTGCCTCCATCCCTTGACAACTCCAGCCTGAATTGACTTGTATACTCATTGCCAAAGTCTGAATCCCATCTACCCTGAGTGGACAGTGCTAAGATGACCGTTAAGTTTAGCAAGTCCACCTGTAGGTACTCGTAGTGACCACTGGACTCAGGCTGGGCGTTGACAGGGCACCAGGCTCCAGCACCCTGGTTTAGGTGTAATCTGTTGGGGCAATGAAGATTAGATAATTATGAATAGAAATAATGCCTTGCACAGGAAATTTATATACCAATTTCATTCATCAAAAGCTCCAAAATAAACATTCAATTAGCAAGAACACCTAGAGAAATACACGCATCTCTCACTGCACAGCATAGAAACCAAATTTTGTGAAAAATAGTTTAAAGGGTTAATCCATATTTTTGTGTATCGTCTGTTCGGAGCCAGAAGGGCGTTAACTCATATCATGTTTATACAGATTTAGCACCCTTCTGGTTTCAAACAGACGATATATACCTCGGACAGTAGTACATGTACCATGCATGAAAGACCTAGGAGATTTATAAGAGGCCCTCAGAATTAGAAGGATTAACAGTGATTACAACACATTCATCCTATATTGAGTTTACGTTCCTTGTATATGGTTATATGAAACAATTTAAACATTCTTGAAATAGGTCATTTCTTCGATGATGATTAGTTATTATACCAGTAGGACACTGATATCATTCTAGCACTCTACAGAAAAAAGTGGGACACTGATTTTCAGGCAACCGTAGTGCAATATACCTCACTTATCACACAACTGTGATAGCTCAATAATTCAATCTAATTTGTGAAATTAGCACGTTTCTCAACAGTGCCTTGCCTGTACTTCCTCCCATCCAAATTATCCAATTACTCCCTAACAGGGGTAGATTAGCCCAATGTTGCTGTCGTATCGCATCAACTTTAATGTCAGGAGAACCAAACCAAAGTTCTTCCCAAAGAGGTGACATCATTATAACCTTGGTGTTTGGTTCAGAAGCAGGGTTTCTAGACTACTTTAGTCTTATACATGTATGTATACAGATTTTATATCCTTGGCATCCTGTTTGTTTTTCTTTATACTCTAAAGCCCATCCATTTAAAATATGAAACCCTTTATTTGATGCTAAAAAATATAACTCCCCCCCCCCCCCCAAAAAAAAAAAAAAAAACCCACAGAGTAAGACATGATAATCCTTTTATATAAGATAAATGGCAAAATCCTTTATAAGAGGGCAAGAAAAAGTTAATCATCAATTACAACTGTGCAAACATTATTCTTCACCAGAAAGACTACATGTAGCAAATACTCCCTATAAATACAGAACAAAAGAAAATAAGTAATGCATTTTGAATCCATCTGTCCAGAAATGAATAAAATCCGTGTGAAATTAATCACAAGCGATAACAAATCAATTACAAGCTACAACGTTATGTGATAACTTCATACACATACATGTACATGAAGCTCTTCTCCTCTACATGAGGAAATCAATATCACAAAGTGCTGAACAGATTTTGTATCCTGGAAGAGGTTAACAGTCTTAATGCAGCGCTTAGTCCCAGCAATGGTATGAATTCATTCAGGGTAAGTATATCAGATCAATATTTTAAACTGAGATGGTATCTAATTTTAGTCTCAACTTTCAAGAGAACAGGGTCCTGTTTCATAAAAACTTGTTTATCAATAATAAGTTGCAATAACTGCTATAAGCTACAGAAAATCCTTGCATCTAATTGGCTTATGAGCAAATTTGTCATAGAAATGTGGCAGTTATTACTGATAACAAGTTTTATGAAAGAGGGCCCTGATGTGATAGAAAATTCCCATAATACTACTCTGCCATGTTCAAAATGTGTTTGCTTTCCACTTCTTTCCTATGGGAGTGAGGGTGGGGGAGGAACAGAACCTACATGTATACATTTTTTAAGGATAAAGATTTCTTATAAACAAGTAAATCAAATTTGCACAGATTCTCAGA
This sequence comes from Echinometra lucunter, assembly GCA_029962745.1. Classification (NCBI taxonomy): domain Eukaryota; kingdom Metazoa; phylum Echinodermata; class Echinoidea; order Camarodonta; family Echinometridae; genus Echinometra; species Echinometra lucunter. The sequence continues at coordinate 25,073,264 of CM057165.1, read as the reverse complement.
ATTATGTTAGACCAATTTTGTACATTGTCAAAGCTGAAGATAATCTTTAAACCCTTCACTCAACAGCACTTAAAATCCCATATGATTTTCATATTTTTAGGTTGCAGGAAAAGCAATCATCCTTTCGATCTCAGAGGCTCGATAACATTTCCTCATGCTGGGGTTTCCAAAATGCTACACTTCCTTTTCACAACACCTTCTCCATGATTTTAAGCAATATTCTGAGTCCAAAGGAAGAAAAGAATGCATGATAAAAAGATGTTGCTTCATTTTGCACAATTTCCTGTGTAAGAAAAGAGAACTATCATTACTTCCTACATCATTATCACAGTGCGACTATAGAAAAGTACAGGGGAGTGGGGAGTTAATGGGTACTCACAGTATGAATAACTGAGAAGAAAAAAAATCTGATAAGTGAAAAATATTGATTCATAAAAAACAAGCCTCGAGGAAATCCATGATTATCCATTGAAAATCCCAAAACATCTCCCTGAATATATATTTTTTACCTGTCACAATAATGGCATCAGGAACCGAAAAAGAATTATCTATTTAACAAAAGGCTCACATATCACATATGTCTCTACTGCTGCATATGTATCTCATACTTCTCATATTCTAAGATATCACTGTATATTTTTTAATTCTATTTTGTTGTTCAACTTCAAATTTCCTTCCATCTGAACTCTTTCAATTCCTCTCACTCCTTCCCACATCTCTGAATAAATTTTAAAAATGAAGAAACCGATTGCTCTTAATTTCATCACCTTTTCTTTCGATCTCTATCGTTCTCTTTTTCCTCAGGAACCTTTGCCTTTTTATATGTAACATGCCCCTTTTTTTAGTTTAAAAAAAAACATAAAGGTCTTAAAACCTGACTTTGAAAATATGCTACGCTGAGTCTTAAAAACAGATCTTAATTCTTGTTTTTATATTCAAGTCAAAATCAACAATTTTAAATATTGTAATTAAGGCAATCTTTCAGCTTCAGTGCATAAAATCACAAAATTTCTAGAGACCTTCACACATACTTCATCATCTAACAGGCTAACAGCATTCCAGGAAATCCCAAAACACAGCAGCTAAATCTTATTATGATTTCACCCAGAAGCGGAAAATTGCTGATAAGTTAATCAAATAATCCCTCCTCCTACTTAGCCTAAATTATATTCCCCACTTAGCCTAAGTCATATTCCATTGTCACTGTTAACAATGATGACAAAGACACTGCATATGTGTTATTGACTGTTAAAGCCTGCCTGACTGCAAAGCCAATCAAAGGCAATCTCTTCCCCATACTACCTCAATGCCTTTAATGAACCTACTACAGGTTGGCCTAATCATGGTCTAATCAATTAACATTTGTTGATGTATCTGCTCATTACCATTCACATCTGTACAAGGGATTGGGGAGGATTGCCTTCAGTCACCATTGATTTTAATCATTTGAAGTCATAACCCCACTGACTGAAGAATAAATTACCACTAATTACCGACTCTTTAATGGGTCGATGAGGCATTACAGGCATGTGCATTATGATGATGATGCAGATTCACTTGACTTTCTATGTGATGTGATATTATGACTTGTGAATACTGCAGTTGTTGCCATGCAAAGACCTATTCATTACTGTGACTTCAATCAATACAATGTGATGACACATAACACATCATCAGTTCTACAATGTAAACTTTGGCTTTACATATGAGGTGCTCTGTAGCATTCTTATTGAAATCGTTTGAGGACATCATTTACTATTTGCAATATCTCTCCAAAAATATGAGAATTCCTCTCAATGAAAAAAAAAATGACATGACAAAGGATCTTATCCTTCTCTTCCAAAAATGGTTGCCATCATTTTTATTCAACAATCAATATTTCCATCAAAAAGGGCTTAATTCCTTAAAAATGGTTTAAAATGGTTTAATATTTTGCTAGAGTATATTCTTGAAATATTGCCCAATAGTAGAATATAATCTATATGGAGAGAAAAAATCAGAATAGAAAAACTCATCACCAACCTTGCATTTTGTGGCCCAAATGAGAGTGTGTTGTTCATGTATATAGAACTGGCTGAAAGTTGTTCGTCTTTGATAGTCTTATCATTCATACCAAGAGGGTAACGACATGTACCTGCAGAGAAAAAAGGAAGATAAATATTATACAAATGTGCTCAATTTATTCACAATCTCATTATAATTCTATTCATACCGTTTACTGTCACTGTCATTCGCAACATGATTTTCTACGAGAACTATGTACAGTATGCAATTCAATTCATCAAAATTACAATGAAAACTGAGATGTTTTCCTATTACAAAGAGAAATTATGAGAATTTTGTCTCTATATATTACATTACCTGTGTTTATATCAATATTTACATTTAAAGTCTCAAAAAATACATGTTCAAAAACATATATTTTACAGCACAAACATTATTCAAAAATATATCAGAAAATCAGAAGATGAAAAAAAAAAATCCAGAAGTTTGGTGCTTGCCAAGCCCTGTAATCACCCAATTAGATAACATAAAGGATCACTACACATCCTCAAAAATAATCACAGACCTGGTAATATCATAAAAAGTCTTTGATGCAATGAGTTGGCCATAATCTCAAATTCACATGATTAATCAGAAGTGAAAGAACTAGTTCAGAAAGGAAGGGGATGGTTTGAACCAGCCTAAAAGGGAAACCCTAATGCTTGAGAGTATATATTTTTTTGCTATTTATGGAAGTTGTTTAAACTTCAGTGCTGGATTTGGAGAATCTTTACAAAGCCAGGTTCAAGTTTAAGGATGAGAGTAGAGGGCTAATCTACAGCATTAGATCGATGAAGAAGTACTCGTAGCAGATTAAATGTCACATGATACATAAAGATTTCTGATACTCTTAAATACTTCCTCAAGATGTGACTATGATACTGCCTGTACAGAGCCAGAAGGGCGTTAGCTCTGTGATAAAGCATATGAGCTGACACCTTCTTGGCTCTAAAGAAATGCCCGAGGATAGTACTAAAACCAAAATGTAAAATAGACTCATCAATGAAGCAAGCAGGTGGGCACTGCAAGTCTGCAATGTTAAAATCCTATCTAATTTGAAAAATGAAATCTGGTAAATGCTCAGGGAATAGAAATGGGAATTAATAAAAAAATGTAGGTACGGGCTGAGGCTGATCATATGTCACATGATACTGAAAGGCTTTACATGAAAAGAAGACTTCCCCAAGATGCATGATAGGTATAGAATCAAGCAATGACTTATGAATTCCCTTTTTTAAATCAGAAAATTTTGAACTAGTTGATGCCAAGTGAACTGAAATAGTGCATTTCTAAAATTTAAAGACAGGGAGGCATTGCCCCCCCCCCAAAAAAAAAGCAAAAACAAAAACAAATTCTGCAAATATGTGCAAAAATACAATGCTTTCTTTCAACACTTTTGAATTCATAAGACACAGCCCACAACACAGAGGAGGAAAATGTGCAAAAAGAAATTGTGCTACATGTAGTACATGTAACACTTATAAAATTTTCTTCTTTTTTTCATAAGGGAATATTTCCACTTTATCCTGAATGCAAAGATAGTGTTATCAACTACATTTTGAAATGAATGAGGCACAAAGAAAAAGAGCTAAGAATGAATATCAACACAGAAAGGAAAAGCATCCGAAGCACTGGATGCAGATAATTTGAAGTGTGATGAGGCAGAGAAAGCTATGAGGTACCCTAGATAACCATGACAGAACTCATCAAGGTTTGTGGTGAATTGCAAATGAGTCCAGTCATTATAGATAGATCATTACGGCTGAAAGAGAGAGATCTATAGAGAAAAAGAGAGGGAAAGAGAAAGAGAGAGAGAAAGAAAGATACATGTACATAAAGACACACACATGGAAGAGAAAGAGAGAGAGAGAGAGAGAGAGAGAGAGAGAGAGAAAGATACATGTACACAGGGTTCTCACTAGAAAAAAATCCACACACGGTTCCCACTCTGCGCAAAGCGTGAAAGTTTCAGAAGTTTTACGGAATAACACCCAAAGTTAGGTGTGGCGGCAGTAAATGCTATAGTAAAAGGATGAAAAATACTTCTTGGTAAGCAGGAGTTGTCTACTACCGGTAATGGCATAAAAGTAAAAATACATTGCCAAAAAGCAAAACAATCTGTGACATTATCATTATTGTTAGGAATATATACTCCAATATTTTTTTACCCTTGTTGCCACGCATGGTGCAGCAATTTCACACATGGTTCTTCCTTGTCTGAAATCCTTTACGCATGGTATTGGAACCATGGGTGTTATGTACTGGCGAGAACCATGCATGTACATAAACACTCACACATGGAAGACAAAAAACCTATGATCATATCCTAACATACATTAGAGACACGAGAATGAAAGTCTAGACTACGTGTACATATTAATTACTGATAATACACACTTCTCTCAGTATAGGATTCCTATGAGTTTAGGGACTTAATTCACTTTCTTTATTATTAAGCAAGAACCAGTAATATATAGAGTTTTTATTTTAAAGAAATTGGAGGAAATTTTACTGGAGTAGACCTGAAGAATTTCTGTATAGTGCCTGGTGCACAGGACACAAGTTTGTCGATGCACCACCACTTACCACCACCACAACAACAACAACAGAGACAACAAAAAGATGACATAAGATACTGGTACATGTACAAAATTGGCAAATGAAGAGGCAAATCAAGTGGGGAAAGGTGACAAGTAATAAGAGAAATAAAGGAGATATACAAAGACAAAACAGAAAAAAGGACAAATTGATGGAGGGGAGGAAGATGGTGGAAGGGAGAGGAAGAGAAAGGAGGAAAGAGAGAGAGAGAGCAAGACATGATTGTATGTTAAGATACTTTTATAGTGGGACCTGGACTTCATCCATTCACAAGTGCAATATGAATCGTGGGACCCAAACATACTCCCATCTCAGTTAGATTGCTTGCTAGACGATGCTATCAATATGCCTTTACAGTATTCTAAATTTCCCCCCAATGATTTCAACAACATGCATCTTTTATCATCGGCTTCTCCTACTTGATGACTCATGCCAACGGCTATTCCCATCGTCAGCTCAGAAATGAACAAAATTCCCCATCACATCACATTTGCAAAATGACAATCTATTCAAATATTTAGGTACAGGGTGCAAGACAACCATAAATCTAGTAGGCTAATGACTGAGTCATTAATATTGGCTGAGGGGAATATCATAATGTGGGTGAAAAGGGCATGTTTAATCAAAGACATGGGAAGATATAAGAATGTAACACACAGGCTGTAATGGGAGATAAATAAAAGCGAACTTTTGAACAGCATATCAGTGGAAAAACAGGTTGCATAAGGAAACTTAGCAGACAGAGAAAGAAATTTATCAGAAAAAGTGAACACAAGAAAAGAAGAGAGAGGGAAGATGGGGAAATTAATTTTACTTGAGTGCATTTGAGCGATTGGACCATAATCGAGCAGATATTGTCAAATGACCTCATTCCATATTTTTAGCCATCAATTTCACTTCCGAAATTATCCCTCTGATAAAATCTGAACTCAAGAATCCCATCAGAGGCATATCATCTCATCTTAGAGTGCATCACCACGACAAAACTGATTGCGGAATAGATGCCCTCCTGATACCAACTCCAGGCATCTTTTTCTTTTCTTCACATACCAGCATGTCATCAGGCCAGGAAATCCCTATCCATTTGCGTCTGTTATGGAAAA
>CM057165.1:24907881-25067020 GCA_029962745.1 Echinometra lucunter | reverse complement strand
CGTTCCATCTGCCCAAGTGTTTATCCATACCAGTGGTTTTATTATCCCATTCTTTTGTATTGTCTGGGAATAAATGAGTCTTGTAATGACGTCTGGTGCTTGCTAACTTTGCCCAATGAACTTTCAAGCTCTTTATCTTTCTTCCTTAATCTCGGGTATCTCTCATGTTTTTCATCAAAACTGATTTTTTTTATTTTAAAGGCAACAAAATGTAATTATTTATCATTACACTCAAGGTGAGAAATTGATCATCATGGCCTGGGCCATGAAATTCATTTCTGGTTCTCCCATTTCAATAATACACCTCGGTGGTTGTGATGGATCGCAACCATTTGGAATAAGTAAAGGGCCCTTCTCCTCCCAAGTACGTTCACAGGGTGACAATATGATGACAGATGTTAACCCTCATCTAAATATCGTTGTCTACTTCAGGGGTGCCTTCTAGAGTACATCATCAGATCTACTGCATTAATCATATGAATGGGATGAGATTGCACTGCAGGCGCTTTGCCTCCAAACACATGCATATTTTTATTATGCATATTTTTCTAAATGTGTGCATGTGGTAGAAGAAAAGTGCAAAGATGCACTGTATCAATCATGTAAATGAAACAAACCTTTCTTTTTTTGTTTGCTTTTTTTTGTAGGAGAGCAAGGATAGTTCAAAGGAAAAGCCTATGATGTTATAAACCCAATGAACACGATTTGATTTCAGTATAATACATATTTCCCATAGACCCTAGCCAGAGTTATCTCAGGCATAGGGCTCAATGGGTTAAAATTAACAAAGCATTCTTTTTCTTTTGGAGATTCAGAACAAGAAAACAATAATGTAACAGTGTAAAAGGCCTCACCATTTTGGATGAAGTATTTCTTGATACACTTTTATACCAATAAAAAAAAAAATGGTAGGAAATAAAACAAATCATTGAAGTACAGAAGCATAATCTTGAATTCTATGGCTTGAAAGCGAGAAAGTGATAGGTCTTTAATACATGTGTACACTTACCTCAAAAACACTATACATTGATGCTTGTCATAAAAAACTTTTGACCCATATATCTACAAGCTGTTAACTATTTACAAATAATTCCAAGAAATTCTCTGCAGGAGGTATATAAACTTTCGTGAACTGCAGAAGATTATAAGAAGAAAAAAAACCCACCTACACATCTAATAAAATTGGCACATAAAACCAGAAAAAATGCATATGGCCAGATAAAATACATGTATGCTGTGGTTGCAAAAACATTCTTCAACTTCAAGCAAAAAAAAAAAAAGATTAAAAAAGGAAAGTGTGCTCTTGGGATGAATGTGTGGTGTTCTGTTCCAAGAACTCCTACATATTGAGACCCCAAGAGCCATGTCCATGTGGTCAACGAACCCAACAAACCAAAAAATTGTAAATAACTGGAATTTGTAAAATTCTAGAGCAGGAGTACATTACAGAGGGGGAAAAAATACTTTTCTTTCTTTAGAACACTGAGCAGTATTTTCATGAGACTGTCTTTTGTGTAGGGCATGTCAACAGTCCAAATTTGAGTATGAATTTTAAGAGTACTTGAAATCTAAATACATACATTATAAAGGCTACTTACTGTACAGGAATAAAAGAACCAAAATATACATGTATTTGTCATACTAAAGAAAGAAATTTTTTATAATAATAATATTGGATATTTGTACAGAGCACATATCCACCAAACAAGGTGCTCAAGGCGCTCCAATATTACCCGGCTCAGCTAGGCTACCAATTACAGTGCTCACAGCTTTCAAGGAATTCCTTCCTGCCAGTACCCATTTACACCTGGGTGGAGAGTGGCAAATGTAGATTAATGTCTTGCCAAAGGACATTGGTGCCATGGTGGGATTCGAACCCCGGATCTCGTGGTTCACAGTCCGGGGACTTATCCACTGAGCCACAACACCTCTACACCTCTTACGCTTGGATAATGATGAAGGAAATATATATATTTTATTTGTCCCACCCCTCTTTAATCTTCAAGACTTTTATTCCTTTACAATCTAACAAGAAGTAATGTTCATGACATGACTAACCAGCAAAGTATTTGGGTAACCAAATCAGACTTCTAATTCTCAACAGTGATACTGTTTCAAGATTAAATGTATATAAAGCTCAAGGTATTGTGATTTCATATGTTTATTGCAATTTATCATAATCCCTAACTCTTTTAGATTAAGATTTCTATTTCAGGGAAAATAGTTTTGTGGGTTATATGGGTTAGCACAAAGAGAGGTACACTCACTAGTGTATAAATAAATATTTAAAAAATAAAAATAAAAATAAAAATCAGACAAAGCTTGTAATTTTCATTCTTTTAGCATTGTGCAAGTAGGCCAGAATGCAATCCATTAATTTCTCAGTCCTCTTCCTAATGATGAGGCCATATTTGCACACCCCCACTTCACTAAAAGGAGCTCTGTGGCTGAAGAACAGGATGAAACTTGGCCAGCAATCACCAACAGGCCTCTTGGTAAACAATGGGCTTTCATTACATACCAGAATTCCAAGTCATTAGGCCAATTTGTTTTGATCTGAGAACTGATTACTGAACACTAAACACACTGGCAATACATGTACACTTAAAGAAATGTGGGGGTCCCGTGTAAATTTTGCAAGTTCTTTTTAAATCACATTTGTTTATTATGTAGATCAACTGCCAACTATTATCCATTATCATATTTTGACAATTTTCATCTCAAAGTTAGTGACCTTCAATTTCCAAATCAAGACACTGTATGAATGGCTGTATTTATCATTAAAGATTGTTCTAAATTAATATTTAGTGCTCCCATATTCTTGGCTAACATACAGTGCATGCAGGAATTGGAACCTTTTTACAGCTGTTGCAAAAGAGTTGCATTCCTAAAACATTTGAATTCACAAATCACAATGGCTAGGCCTACAGTAGTGCCATGGATTACGAGCGAAATACTGTCCATGGTAGCGCCTACAGTGTACATACATAATGGAAAGCTTACTGATATTACAATTACATACATGTATTCAATTTACAAGAGATACTGTACTTGCACATGCTGAAAATTGTGCATATTGCATGCACAGTAAATGGGCTTAAAATATTGCTTGAAATTGCTACTAAATTCCTAAATCATCCAAACAGCTGCTTTCAGAGTAATGGTAACACACTATTATCATCATACTGTCTGAGCAGTGAGCACTGAGAGCAAGAAGGTCACTATTGGTTCGCATTTCTAACAGGAGTTTGTTTAAAGGCATTGGCTAACTTTGTGAGTAGCTGATTTAAAAAATTCTCAAACTACATGTAAGATGAAACATGTGTATGAGTACTTGTATTTGTACTCAAAACCCCTGAAACCAACCATAATTTGGAATGAAAAAGTCTAAGTTAGACGCAAACAGTGATTTTATTATCCTTCGTCTCATGAGACAACCACTAAGAGGACCACTTTGCTTGAATTTGAAAATGCCATTATGTGCCTCCTGCCGCGTGATACGCCAATAAACACAGTACGGCATACGCGCATGCGCACTCCTTATGTCTATTCTGTGCAACCGACCCTCGTATATTTTTCAAACATTGGTTCACATTTTTTATATTTAAAAATACTTCCTGTGGATATTATACTTTGAAACTTTCAGACTGGTATTTTTACACTATAACCCTTATGTTTATCCCATTTTCAAGTAACAAAACAAGATTTTTTAAAATCATAACAATGTTAACCAATGTCTTTAAGGGTAATCATATCATACAGGGTAGATGAAGATATTGGGGGGCTTTTTTGTTTTTTATTTTCTTTCTTTTTTCCTTTACAAGTACCTGTAAATACACAAACATGGATCTTCAGAAGAAAAGTATTGAATTCTGTGGAAATGGAGGGATCCTGTGAAAAGCAGTGCTTGAACCCCTCATTTTCTCGGATTGTTTCTCCTGTTTTTATTCAATTTGTGAAACTCAGCTGAAAATATCACTTTCTGTCTTCTGCCTAGATATACAGGTGTAGATGACATCCGGGTAAATACTACTGGTAGTGGTAGACCATGCAAAATATTAATTACCTGCACAATAAACTTAAAGGCATTGGTTAACATTGTTATGATTTAAACAAATCTTGTTTTGTTACTTGAAAATGGGATAAACATAAGGGTTATAATGTAAAAATACCAGTCTAAAAGTTTCAAAGTATAATATCCACAGGAAGTATTTTTAAATATCAAAAATGTGAACCAATGTTTGAAAAATATACGAGGGTCGGTTGCACAGAATAGACATAAGGAGTGCGCATGCACGTATGACTCACCGTACCGTACTGTGTGTATTGGCGTATCACGCGGCGGGAGGCACATAATGGCATTTTCAAATTCAAGCAAAGTGGTCCTCTTAGTGATTGTCTCGTGAGACGAAGGATAATAAAATTGCCGTTTGCGTCTAACTTACACTTTTTCATTCCAAATTATGTTTGGTTTCAGGGTTTTTTTAGTACAAATACTCATACACATGTTTCATCTTAGTTTGAGAATTTTTTAAATCAGCAACTCACAAAGTTAACCAATGCCTTTAAACTTGCCCTTTATAAATTCACTTTCAAGGGAACAACATCATGACATTTCGATGCAACACTTAACTCTATTGACTCACACATAAATCATGAGGGCCTATCCGTATCCATGCACTCTAGGAAAAATAAATTTCTAGGACAGGAGTGTCTAGAGTTTGGAACTAATGAGGTGTAAAGTTCATACTGGGGATGCACACATAAATTCATTAATGTTGGACGATAGGTATGAGCAGGGTTCTCACTAGAAAAAAATCCACACACGGTTCCCACTCTGCGCAAAGCGTGGAAGTTTCGGAAGTTTTACGGAATAACACCTAAAGTTAGGTGTGGCGGCAGTATATGCTACAGTAAAAGGATGAAAAATACTTCTTGGTAAGCAGGAGTTGTCTACTAATGGTATAAAAGTAAAAATACATTGCCAAGAAGCAAAACAATCTGTGACATTTATGATTGTTAGGAATATATACTCCAATATTTTTTTCACCCTTGTTGCCACGCATGGTGCAGCAATTGCACACATGGTTCTTCCTTGTCTGAAACCCTTTACGCATGGTATTGGAACCATGGGTGTTATGTACTGGCGAGAACCATGGGTATGAGTGACATGTACATGTACTGCACAAGTTTTTCTCTCAATTCTCTCAATTACAGTACCAGCGATGTCTCCCCCCCCCAAAAAAAAAAAAATAATAATAATAATGATAAAATAAAAACAAGACAAAACAAAACACAATAAAACAAAACAAACAAAACAAAGAAAAAACTAAAACTAAAACTAAATTTTAAAAAAAAAGAATGTCTATGTCAGTTCTAAATTGTAAGAACATGAACACAAATTTCTCACAGCAATAAATATTATTCCATGATATATAAACCCCACTACTTGAAAAAAAATATTATCTACTTGTCCCAACATTTTTATCTACAAAAGAAAAAACTGATTTTTAATCTTTTCTCAATGTTTGATACCCTGAGTTTCAATTTGCTAATCATTTCCATTGTATATAGTTGTTCTTTCAACATCTTTTTCAACTTTTGTGTTGAAGTCACACATCAAACACATCTACATCGGTCTAAACATAACCTATCAAAGTATCATAATTTATGCCACTTTGAAGATATGACATGCCAATCTCTGAATAAAATCTTATCTTCGGAAAGGGAAGTACAACTAAGGTAATGAAATCAGCTTACTCTAAATATTCCCAACCTAAAAGGCTCAAATGAACACTATTTGGATCATACCTACAATGTACATCCTGTGTGTGATCTTGCCAAAATATGCATCAAGAAGCCATTAAGGAAATATGGCCCCAGTTCAAGAAGTAGAAGTTGAACAAAACTTATACAGAAAATATCCATAGGGTGGGATTTGAGATTTTTGGCTAAATTTCATGCAAGCTTTACGTTGAATGTAGGTACATGTAGATTTCCTAACTTGGAATAGAGCCCAGGTACTGTTGAGAAAGAGAGAGTGTGTGAGAGAAAGAGGAATAGAGAAAAGTGAAGCAATAGGCGTGGGAAAGTGTGGAAAATATGTTTCAAGGAAGAAAAGGAGAAAAACAAAGGAAAGAAGGGAAAGACATCGATGAAGAAAAAGGAAGTATTGCACATGTAAAGGAAGAGAAACAAATCATTCATGTCTTTTGATTTGCAAAATTTGTCTTTGAATTCTTCATATTTGCAAAATTTCAATATTACCCGAATGACGGTTGATAAAATGCAAAGCTCACTGCCTCTCAGATAGATGTTTCCTACAAGCAGGTCTTTGTAACACATAGGTAGAGGACAAAAATACCAAGGTAAAGAAAAATGAAATGAAGCCTGACATATGAAAAAATATCAAAATACTTACTTAAATCTATTGATGGCTCCACTGATGGTAAATAAAGTACTGTTACAATCAGGAATAGTAGTACTGATAATGTGTGGACACGATCCATTTTCCCTGAAATCTACCTGTTTCCTCCCTCCAGAAAGCGTTCCACAGTGACCTCAAGAGAAGCACTCACATAAATATAAATATTTCCTTCACTGAATAAACCATCCAAGGTTCAGTCAGCTCTGTTACAGGCAGATCAGTTGGGAGAGATGTGTAGAGATTATCAAAATATTATGGCTTTGACTCTTGCACTCTGATGAATTACAAGCTTTCTGCCACAAGGTCATTTGATGTTAAGTAAATAAAGATGTGACCTTGTGACAGTGCAAAAAGGTGTAAAAGCCAATCCAGAATATTTCAGCTTTAGATGGATATGCAGAAGATATCAAATCCTGACGTTGCTTGCTGGAATTCCTCAGCTTGTCCTTTGGATGTCATTTATATCCATGATAAATCCATGATATTCCTAATGTGATGCACACCAGACCTTTTTTTTTCAATACCTTGAGATCATCACACGTTCTTATTTTTCAGCATAAAGCAGGAGTATATCTGAGTATACTGTGAAGGAATGTCCATACACATCAGATCATTCACAATTTCAAGGCACGGTCTGAAAAACCATCACCACTTGTGCATCTCGTCACAGACGGTGGATGCATAAACCCGGGCCAACTTGTAAGAGCGATTACATGACGGTGACCATTCTGCATCTTGTGCTACAACTGTGAGCAATTCAAAGGCAGAAGGGCAACCAGCCTTGATGCACATTAAAATTGTCAGTGTACGAATAGATAGATGCGTTGGGGTGCAGAGAGTCGTCTGCTGCTGCTATTCAATGATGCATATACACTCACACACACGAAGCAGCTCCACACACTTTGCTGTTATTTACTCCACGTAGCATCGACGGAGTGCGTGTAGTGTCATCACCCAGCAAGCTCTCTTGTTCTCTCTGTCTTGTTCTCCAACGTTACACTGCACAGCTAATAGCTACTTGAGTAGTGACTGGTGATCCTTTCTCCCCCATTAGCTGCATAGGCTGATCCGAAAAGGCTTGACACAATGAGGTTATCAAGTCACCAGTCAGCAAACAGGGATATCACTCATTGAGTGGGTTGAGGTTGTATTGTTGAGAAGCTCCATGCATTAATAAAGAAGACTTGATAGACTAGTTGTTTGAAGATTTGGTGGCCTTCCTCTAGGTTTTATCAAACAAAGCCCAGATTCTATGAACAGAAACCAGGAAAGAAAGAAAAAGAAAGAATGAGAAATCTGTTGAATCCCACTAAATCATTGTGAACAAGAATAGAACAGTGACTAAAGGAGATTCAAAATGAATGATTCATACATTTATATTCATCAAAATAAAACTGACTTTTTTATACAAAGGGGTGATTAAGAACAGCTTTTGCATATTTGAGTCTATTCAAATACACAATGCTGTCATATTACCTATGAAATCAATCAAAGGGAATATCTTATGGCTTCCTGATGTAAGTAACCCCGAACACACAACAAAAGCAAAACTATTCAAACTGTATTCACTACCAATGATGTCATGATATCATTATGAACTTGAATGCAATTCATTGGGTTGGTTTTTTTTATTATTTCAAATGAATTTCAAAGAATAAAATAACCACCAAAAAAAAAAATATATCAGTATCTATGAGAAATAACATGTCAGAATGAGTATGAATTCAAATAAACAGTCAACAATTTAAGAAATGGGAAAAAAAGGAAAAAAATAAGGAATGTGATACATCACACATAAACCGGAAGAATGATTAATATGTCTCATACCCATTAACTTGACTATCATTACATAAAACTGCAGATATTAAATATATTCATTTGAAGTCCATGTTTCATATTCCGAAAATCTATATTACATCATATTAGTTACAGTGTAAATGGCCTCAAATGATGATATACATGTATTACTCCAATAGAACATGTTCACATTATAGGCCTACAAGTACACATTAGAAACTAAGCTTTTTAACCTGTAATATTTGTTTTAATGTGATTGTATTAGATATTTCAAACAATGTTTTAAATCACAAGAAATAATTCTACATGATCTTATAATTATGAGGGGGAGAGAAATAAAAGATAGGGGAAGGAAGAAAGAGGCAAAGGGAAAGGAGACAGAGAGGGAAAAGAGGAGAGGGAGAAAGAGGGAGACAAAGAAGAGAGGGAGACAAAGAAGAGAGAAAAAGAAAAGAGAGCAAGAGAGAGAGAAAAAAGAGAGATAGAGAGGCAAGAGGAAGAGAAAGGGAGAAAGTGGAGATGGAGAAAGAGAGTTTTTTTCCCTTACTGCATAGTATTTCCCTTACTGCATAGTATTTCCCTTACTGCATAGTATTTCCCTTACTGCATAGTATTTCCCTTACTGCATAGTATTTCCCTTACTGCATAGTATTTCCCTTACTGCATAGAAATACTAGACCGTAATAACGACTGGGGAGCTACAGGGTGTTTGCAATTTTGTGTGCATCTATACTGCATGCTTGAGGATTATGCATAATTTAGATCAATTTTGTCCATCTCAAAAATGCAGGACACAACACTCAAGGATGCTTACACCAGGGAGGCTAGACCTTGTAATGACTGGCAGTTCGTCATCAGATATCAAGGCTCTATGAAAACAGATTGTGTTCATATCCAATCCATCTACTACTGAACAGAAGTAAAGTGAGGTTATTTATAATATTTAATAGAAGTATGCATTAGTGCCACTTTTCTTCTCACCAAAATATTGCACAAAATACTTCCAAAACCATCACCACTTTCACTAGTCTAAAAATGAAATCTTGCAATCAATACGTGGAAAGATCTGTATCGATTGCTATTCAATAAGTATTGTACAGTTTGATGCCAAAAAATATAAAATTCCTTCTATCAGCATATGAAACATCATTATCATCATCAACATCATAGCAATCAACATCATCATAATTATATTACATTATTACACTTACACGTACTCTTCGTTCATCCCAATCTGGCCTTTTACATATCCCACTATCAAAGAAATCCTGGGGGGATCGAGCATTCGCTCATGCCAGACCAGCCCTGTGGAATTCACTCCCACAGGAGCTGAGGAATGCAAACTCCTTAACTTCCTTCAAGGGCAACCTGAAATCCCATTTGTTTAAACTAAGCAGGTACTAGGTTTGAAGACAGACATTTTTTTTTTTTTTTTTAATTTTTTTTTTAAAAGCGCCTTGAGCATTTAATCAAAATGGAAAAGACGCTATATAAATCCTATGTATTATTATTATTATTATTATTAACTCCCTTGATCCTCTTTGTCTTCCTAAATTCACACAAGGGGGACAACGATGTTATCTTCTTTTATTCAGATGCAGTAATCTGTAAGTAATGATGCCATAAGAAAAAATATATTTCAGGAACTAATTCCCTTTAATATCCACCCCAGGCCTCTTTGATAAAATTTCCTCTAAATGCATACATTTTTATACACTGTAAATGACTGTATTACATTTCATAGACATCTTTTTAAATTTCCAGCATACAGCAATATTCCAAAATCAATACAAGTATCCCAGACAACAAAACAGGCTTTTTCATTACAAAACTCATTTTAAATTCTCCTCCCTAGTGAGAATGCATCATCAACGACCTTGCTTGAGATGACGGTAGTAGAAAGTTTTCTTAACGGCCAACAATTATTATTAATTGACTGGGCAGATGAGTCACTCCTACGGCGATTCACTCAAACCCTTCAAAATCAAACGAATGTCACTTTATCAAATTTGGGAACAGAGCATATGAAGGTCCATCAATTTAGCTAGCAAGCTTAACACTGAATTAGATTTCACTTGGGGTGCTATGTTGTCGGAAACAGCTTCGATACTGTTTTGCCCTCAGCCAAATCAAATTTGATTATGGGCACAAATGCTTTCTTGACTAAAATGTGGATATGGGCTTTTACTCAAATTAAGTTATTAGACTGTCAAGAAATGTATGTATGTGTATCTGGGGAAGGAACGGCTTGCTACCTCTCCTCTTCCCACTCCCACCCCCCCCCCCCTCTCTCTCTCTCTCTCAAAAAGTCCTCTTTTTCTGATAATCCTGATTCCTAAATACACCCACACCGAGACTGTAAACTGACACAAAATTCATTTCTGAAAGTCTAATGAAATTGAACATTCATTTCCTATTCTAATTCTTACTCTGGAATCAATGACGGTTTCTTCTAAATCTAGTTTGGCTGGTTTTGATGGGATTTCAAATGGAACAAGTCATGGATTTCAAATGGAACAAGTCATGATAGACGATGAATTTTCTTACAGTTTAAATTTGTTGTGATTCGTTTTAAGCATGGAAGCAAAAACCTATCATAGTTTCGGCTCAATTTTTTACTCATCTTAAAACCAGGTCACTTCATTTTACCAGGTAGGCCTATACTTTTCATTGTTTCTCAAAATCTTGTTTCCCTTCTTACAGAATACCCAGCAACATTACAGTGTAAGTTTTGTAGAACTGTGAACCAAAAATAGATAAAAGCAAATTAATATAAGTGCTTCTTTCTACATACAGTCTGACCTCGCTTATCCGGCCTTCATTATCCGGACTCCTCTATTAAGCGGCCGCATCTCCCTGACAGCTTCCCTCTTTTCTTCATCATCCAATTCACCTAAAAACCTGGGAGAAGGAAACATCATGGGCAAATTTTCTGTTTTATTTTATTTTATTTTATTTTCATCTCGTACAAACAGAAAGATATCATTGATCATTTACAATCATCCACAACACCAAGGAAATAGGTATTTTACACCAAATAGACCGCTCTACCCTATAAATTTTCATAGAAAAGGTGTCCCACTACATTACTCTCATATCCGACCTTTTCACTTATACAGATGGGCGCCAGTCCCGACGCGGCCGGATAAGCAAGGTCGGACTGTACATAAATTTTCCTTTTCCCATCATTTCACACTTCACTCTCAATTTAACTTATCTCTATTCTTTTAGGATTACTGAGCAAACTTATCCCCTAGCTAAGCTCTTTGTTCCCTTATTCCATCATAAGACCCTAAACAGGTACATACTGCTAAAACCCAGGTAAAGGTTTTAACACCCATTTACAAGCCCAACTTCTGTTTGCTTTAGCACTAATCTTTAAAGATGACCCATTTACCTGTTTAATTACCAAACTGATACTTCATGAATATTCACTGAAGTAACTGATGGAGGGTAAATAGTGTTTGCTATTGCACAGGCAGGAGCCAACACACACAGACAGTATATAAGATGCCAAAGTGAGTTCATTAGGTCAACTGTTCAAGTAGTCCTATGATTTTGAAATCAAAATCTTGATTTTCTATATCTTGGGGTAAGGAGAAGCTATGATCACTTAAGGAAAATATATTTGAATGAATTAAAAACATGAATTTAAATAATATACTCTTGCAAACCATTTGCAGAGTTAATCAGATTATTAAGGCATGTATGTGTTTAGTTAAGGAATTACATTTACAAAATGCCCAATAATTATGGAGGGAAATTATTAATGAAAATAAATGTGATTTAAGAAAACTGTCACCAATGGTACCGGTAGTTATACATTTTGATTAAAACAGTGGTGGTAAACATGAAAGCCACTTTGGTGCATTTACTTACAAGTATCTTTAATTCCAATTAAAACACTGCATGCCAAGATATTATATTGAAAATTCCTATTATTTAGTGTCTGACAACCAATAAAAATCCACACATCAGATGCTCCATTCCCTCCGAATGCAAACATATTCTGATATTGATCTAAGCCTGTATGTATGGATGGATGAAAATACGCATGATGGATGACAATAAAAAAAAAAAAAGACTGCTCCATCTCATCAAGACTGTTTTCTCTCTCTCTCTCTCTCTCTCTCTCTCTCTCTCTCTCTCTCTCTCTCTCTCTCTCCCTCTCTCTCTCTCTCTCTCTCTATCTATCTATCTCTCTCTTCCATACACAAATGTCATACTCAATTAATGAGCACTGTATGAAGCATGTTTGCATTTAAATTATGCATATATAAAATGTGTCTGTTTCCAGCTCAACAAAGGGAAAAATAGTACAACAATGAACCAAAAATAGTCAGTTATTAATGAGCCATCCACAGCTATGGAGACAAAAGATATCTTTCACACTTGACACTTCATTCCTCTATTTCACAAGTATAACGGAAACATACAGTGAAATGTGAACAAAACATGGTTTCAAATGTCTAAAGGGAAATACAAGTAGCTATGCCTAGAAAAAAAATCAGGCATCTCTGTTGGAATAATTTCAAGAAAAATATACTGCCTCAATAGGCGCTTTCACACCTACCCGATCAGGAAAAATACCTGGTATTTTCAGATCGGGTATTCTACCCCGATCAGAAAATACCAGGTATTTTGCCAGTGTGAAACCAAATTACGCGTAATATCCCCGTAAGAAAATACCCGTAAATTAGTAGGTACTTTCTCAAAATTACGAGTACTTTCTCCAAGGTCGCGGGGATTTTTGTAATGTGAAAGCAAATTACGAGAACTTCTATTCCATCAAGCACTGGCGCACGAACCGTGTACTGTACTGTGTGTACCGTGTACGTATTGTGTACCGTACATTCTGGATTTGAGATTTGTATTGTCTATTTCTAGCTACGTCGTTGTGTTTGTAAAGTTCTGTTCCCCTTTCGTGTTTTTTATTTATGATTTATTCTGATATATCGATACGGTAGTATGTCATCCTCTGATCATCGCTGATAGCGATGTGGAGGGTGAAGGAGGTGTACACGGCAGTGGCCTCCTCCAGCGAAATAGGACTATCTACGATATGGTGGCTGCAAGACTTGCCAGCCTGGGGTTTGAGAGGACACCTCTCGAAATAAAAAATAGACTGAAAGTTCTAAAGAGAGATTATCAGACTGCAAGTGTACATCAATATGTAGAGATCGACGTATCGATGACCGCATCGAGCTAACTAGCTAGCGCTATCATAGCAAGAGCTGAGCTAGCTGAGCGAATTTAAAAGCACGAGCCTCGTCTGCAAAATAAATAGTTCTGCGCATGCTCGTAACTTCGAGAACTTACCCCGAAGAGGTCTGGCTTCGGGTAGGTGTGAAAGCGTAGAACGATTATCGGGTATTTTGGGGCCTTAACAAGTTCTCGTAATTTACGGGTATTTTTCCTGATCGGGTAGGTGTGAAAGCGCCTATGAATGCTGTACATCAAATTTGAGTATTTGAGTACAAATATTATGCACATTAAATATTTCTTCCCCTCTCAAGAATAAACAAAATGATGTGAAGTAACCCACAGACCTGGTGAACTTTACACAGAGAGCAAACACACATCCTCGTAAAGATCAATGAAGCACATCTTGCAACAATGGACAATGGACAGAGAATGGAAACCTGCATCATGTTCTGCCGTTAAATTACTTACTTGTGGTCTTTGCAGGTTGAAAGCAAAACATCAATTCTTCACAGATAAATGTGACTATTCATGTCAAAACAAAGACCATGAGAAGCATCCAGCATAAAATCACAAAATCTATGTCCAGCATAGTGAGTATCAATCCACTCAAAAAGAATCAAAATTTCTCTCCAGTTTTAAAAGGTTGCTATCTCTCTCTCTCTCTCTCTCTCTCTATCTCTGGAAAAATCAATTAAGTATCAGGTGCAACAGCCATAATTATGATGGATAGTAATTAAAATACATACAATCTTCCTCAACTTTATAATTCACATAGCTAAAAGAGACCACACAGTGAGAATCAACGTACATGCCGTCTCTTCAAATCTGACAGATTTTTTTACTTTCTGAGGGTAAATAGCAAGATACAAGCAAAGCTAAGTTGCTGTGAAAACTTTCTCCATGTTAAGTTGAATATCAAACAAATGAAAGGCAAAAAAATAGTTTAGATCCATGGGCCAGGGACCTAAACCACAAACAACATCAATATATGCATGATGCATCACACAATGCCATGCAGATAGTGTGTAAAACCCATTGAGGGTTCAGACTACAAGACAGCAAAAGGCCCTGTGATCCTTGTGCAGGGAGCGGTAGGGATGAACAGGTCCTAACTTAGACGAAGAGTGTAGCCGTTATTTTCATTCCTTCAAAATATCGTCGCTGAATTCACGAAGTGGCACGCGCGACAGCAGATGCGCGAAATCACTTTTTGAGTAAAACGCGATTAAAGATTTTATTTGTTTTTCAACAGCTCATTGCCATTTGTTATGAAGTTAAGCTGTATGATTCAAGCACAGATAGAAAGCCAAGTATCTACTCTCGCCTTCCATGTAGAATCGTACTCAAACTAAGTTCAAATCTTAACACAGTGAAGCTTCAAACGCAGGTGTCGTTTTGTAGAAAATGGTGCTTCAGCATAGGAAGAATCCACGAAGTGGCAGTTCGTGTAGAAAGCAAGTACGATTTTGTGCACCAAAAAAATATCACGAACCGGCACAAGCGCTCGTTTCGCGCTACAGCACAAGAAAAAAAAGCATGTGCGCCGTTGAGTTTTCTGTACAGAACTCAATGGCGCGTAAAAGCGCGCACCCTTGTGCCAGTTCGTAGATTTTTTTTTAATGTAGATTTTCAGGCTCGTGTCGTTTTTGCACTTTAATTATCTCTTTAATTAGATAGAATTGGGTTCTAAAATTTTGTGAAATAAAAAGCCATGGCCAGAGAATGATAAAACTGAAAATAACTCAAAATTGACTTTGGATGCAATTTTGGGGGTTTGTGCCACTTCGTGAATTCAGCGACGATATTTACACTAAAATTCACCAGAAATCATGAGTGGAATATCATACTATCTTGCACATGCATCTCTTGAAGCAAGGAGGCCAATATGAGATTACAATTAACCGTTCCCATGCCAATCAATTTTCTTTTGGCTACCAAAACTGTAAATGAGCTCTCACCCACTGCCTTCTAGAACCGGGTGCCTGTCTTAAATCTATAGGAATTTCAGAATTCAGTAGTCAAATGGTTAAAGGCATTGGCTAACTTTGTGAGTAGCTGATTTAAAAAATTCTCAAACTAAGATGAAACATGTGTATGAGTACTTGTATTTGTACTGAAAAACCCTGAAACCAACCATAATTTGGAATGAAAAAGTGTAAGTTAGACACAAACGGCAATTTTATTATCCTTCGTCTCACGAGACAATCACTAAGAGGACCACTTTGCTTGAATTTGAAAATGCCGTTATGTGCCTCCCACCGTGTAATATGCCAGTACACACAGTACGGTCTGGTGAGCCATGTGCGCATGCGCACTCCTTTAATACGTCTCGTATATTTTTCAAACATTGCTTCTCATTTCTAATATTTAAAAATACTTCCTGTGGATATTATACTTTGAAACTTTCAGACTGGTATTTTTACACTATAACCCTTATGTTTATCCCATTTTCAAGTAACAAAACAAGATTTTTTAAAATCATAACAATGTCAACCAATATCTTTAAGATTGGATGTCTTTCTAGCTCTCAGCAGACTACACATTGTATTTTGATGTCAGAATGTCATATGTTGGGAAGGACTGGAGCCCATCTCCTGCTGGTAAGACAGAGCAAAGGAAGAAGTGAAGTGGACATGAAGTCACGTCTGGTTTGACAGCCCTTCATCATATGAAAGGTTCTGGCTAGTCAAAGTCAAACACTGGTATCTCTTCCTCTGTTATTTTATTCAATGTTTCTCACTGCAACTTCTCCAAAGTAAAATTTCATAACAGTGATTTTGTTGTAGATACAGTAGGCCTATATACCATTATCCAAGTATTAGAATTTTCAAAATTTTGCAAACTTCCTCCATTTCAAACTGAAAAATGCATGAAAGCAGTTGAACAAAGCACACCAAAAAAAAAGTGTTTCAAATATTGCGAATTTCATCATGTTTATTCTGTATAAAAAAAAAGAGTTGTGACAACACAATACATTCTTATATATCAATATATCTACATCTACATGAACTTTCTTCCTCTATAAGCTTCACAAGTATTCTGCCTCTGTTTTATCGGTATTACTTTTCCTGTTGATACCTTATCGAATGAACTTTCAATTCTGCATGCATCTGGAAAAACAGTTTTAAAGGACATTATACTTGCAGACAAAATTATACATGTAAGTTGTCTAGCTGATATTGATAACAAATTTTGCCGAGCTTGTAGCGGACAAATATCTAGGTCATCAGGAAGCAAAACTTTCTAGTATACATGCTATGAACCTTCCTCCCCCCCCCCCCCCCCCATCCCTACCATTCTTGTTCTCTTATTTGCGGCCTCTCATGCTGCGTTTACATGAAAACGAAGTCAGACTTCCCGCTGTTCACCAAATGAAATTCTCCTGCACAGAGCTGGCCCAAAGGAATCAAGCTCTAGAATGCAAAGGTGCATTCTCACAACAACTTTCACACCACAGAAGATCACATTGAGATTCAAATGTGAATCACAACATCCGTTATGTCATGCAATGTGAGCATGTGAGCATGTAGCGGATCATGTACAAGTCTCAATGAGAACCCCCCCCCCCCCCCACCCTCCGTACAGATTTACAGGAATTCAACAGTATGGTGAAAGTCTCACATGCCATGTAAATGTGATCATATAATAAGAGAAATTGTTCTAATTAACTCTAATCTTCACAAACTTGATAATACAAAATAGTGTTAAAAATTATTTTCAAGTAAAAACAAAACTTAGCTTCAAGACATGGATGCCACAATCTCAATGAACACAGCATATTTCATCAGACCAGACCTGAGCACCTACATATTTCTTCTTTTTTTTTCATTGCAAAACAAGTCAGAATATGAACACAGCCTGTCAAATGCACATTGCACTGACACTTACAATTAGCACCACCAGGAGTTTGAGAAGGTTCACAGTACATTAAAGCAGAGGGCTGATGCAATTTAACGAATTTAGACCAAGTCCAGATTGTTCAAATTATTGGCATAAGGCACACCAAAGACTATGCCCTTGCCCTCCACAGCATTTTTTTCCTCCTACTTTGTCCTCCTATCCTCCTCCCCCCCCCAACAAAATCAGCTCCAGGGCATAAAGAAAATGACAAGGATGTTGTCACTAAAGAAAAAAAGTCACCAGTTTTGAAGAATACAAAGGGGAGTTGCTGAAAGAAATATCAATATGACAAGCTAATGAAATTAATTTGAATGTGTTTATTAGATAATGGTATGAATATACTTTGTAAAAATAATTTCTATCTTGATAGAAGTATTGTACCTACTTATTGACTGAAAGATTAATATGCGAATGTAGGATCTTACCGTGCTGGCATGGCTGAATTTTCATCATCACTCATCTATTGGGAAAGGAGTCTCTCTGAAAGTAAATTTCCAAGAAGGCTGTACCATCTATCAGCATAAGTTCAGCTAAAGACATGCACATAAACAAATCAGGCATGATACCCACCAACTCTACTGAATGTAGTATAACTCTCATGACTCACAATGACATTGTATTCCCTTGGGATGGGGGGTTTGAGCCAAACTTCTTCCTTAGGCAGGGGTGAAATATCACATGCCCTTGGGAAGAAAGGAAAGTATAAAGATTTTTGCTAGCTATTCATCACGACCTTTGACCTCCGACAACCCTCAAAGTCCCATTGCTTGGTTGTTGACTGATGTCTCCTGTCAATTTCTTTGAAATGTGCAGTCAGACCTCAGGCATAAGGGGATTATTTTCATGTCAAGTTCAGCTTAGTGGACTACCACTCGATGTAGTTTGTGTATTACATTGTGTAGTTGCTTTTGTTGGATACATGTTATTAATTTTGTTGCTTCAGCCAGAAACACCCTTACGGGATGCAAAATGCATTTTCTTGTAGAAGAAAATTTGCTGTACAGTAAAATGCTTCATTACTTCTTCAAAACTGATCCAAAAAGAATTTAATAGTAAATCCAAAACAATAGTCAAAGTCACAACTGGATTTTCATTACATAAATTTTGAAATATGTCGTGTTTGTTAAGGCTTTTCTGCACACAATACATTAACAGGAGTTTTTGTACTGATTTGTATCTATTCATATTCCTGCTCTTTACAGATTTCTTTCCTATCTATTGGTCATTTAACCCATTCGTGACAGAGGTCCACATTTTGTGGTTTGGCCTAATAACTTTTGATGCAAAGCCCTGAAAATCATACCAAATACATGAGCAGAAAGAGCAAAAAATTCTACACAAACTGTTCCCATTTTGGCTGCCTCAATATTTGTTGTTTGATGCTGAAAATAAGCATTAAAATCCTTAAATTGGCAATGTGATAGAGAGTTGAAAATCACTCTTTTCTCCTGCAAACTGGCAACTTTTTGTCCTCTTATCATACTTTTTGTCAATTTATTTTTATTTCAGATACATGATGTTTTATAAGAAAAATGTAGCAATAAAATAAAAATGTTGATGTTGCCAATTTGAAGAATGAAAGCTGATCAAATTAGGCTTCAAATAATCCCTGTCACGAATGGGTTAATTATTCATATAACAATAAGACAGTAAGGAAAAACTGAATGAGATTTCCTGTTAGAAGCATTTGATTACACACCTAACTGTACAAGGCAGGCATATTTTTATGAATTTGCAACCTACCATGACAGTTAACAAAACAATGATAACTGTCATTGAACGTTCACTGAGAACCCTTGAGTGATTTTATTCTTAACCTCCTTTTACTTCTAGGGAAAATTCATACCCAACAAATTGAATTTACTCTTGGTTTTTTGTTTGTAAATAGGTGTTCTATGGACAAAATATTTGTTGTGGTCACTGGTGGTTTTGTATTAGTTTCCTGACCAGCAGTCAAATTCCAGAGGTGTGATGCTTCTCACCAAGTGGTCAGAGCAGGAATGCCACCTTCATAATGTCCAGATTTATTTTGGAGGGAAGGGGAGAGAAAATAAATTCCTTAATAGTTTTGGTCATATGTTGTAATAGCATTGGCATTTACTTTCATTTTGTAAATTTTCAAAGAAAGGACATACGGAAAAATAGAGCAGGCCTATCTCCAGATTAAAATATCTCAGGAAATTAGCCAAACTTACAACTTTATGCTACGTTTACATTATGTTCCCGGTGGCCACGCCAGACACGTTTGCCCGAAACGTAGTGCGCCATGGGATTTGGACATTTTTGCAAGTCCATCTCCACCTCCATGTTTTGTTACGGCCTATTATGTCCTGTCACGTTTCGCTGCGTTCATCCATCCGCACCGTGACTGTCGTAGAAAATTTTTTGACCGTTTAAAAATCTGGCCCGGCATCCACGGCAATCATGGACTGTCACGTTTGCCCATCCCTTCCCCCTGCGTTATATCATGTCCATCTGTTTTGTCCACAGTTGCCAGATGCACCTTGAGCACTCCACAGAGTGGATTTGGCGCTCTACAAGTCGCATTGATTATCATTATTACTAAACGTGGACTGCCGTGACCGCTGGGAAGTGGGAACATACATAGTGTAAACGTAGCATTAGAAAGTATATAAAGTGTCTGTTCACATATTGTACTTTGTATTTCTCAAAAATGATTCACAAGCAGACAAAAGCATTACAGCACTGAAATGATAATCATCAAATATGACATTGCTAAGGTCTACATCCAAAGTGCACCTAAACTTTATAATATCAGGGGAGTAAGCAAACCAAATAATTAATCACTTGCTAAATGATGAATGTGAACAATAATCAATGAAGCAGTTCATCCAAATGGACATTAAAACCATCCTTTTCACTTCTTTGCAATTTCATCAATACATGCCAGGCAAAACTCATAATTTTGCTAAATATCTTGCTGTTTTCATGAGAGCTGCTCTTCTATCTCTCTCTCTTCAAGATTTCTTAAGCATATCATGATTTTTCTATTTGTATAGTAATGAATACAGGGATAAATATAGGTAAAATGGAATCATTGAACTTAGTGAAAGTATAGACTTACAAAGTAATCAAGATTTCTTCCTGTATTGACTTTCAAAGATGAGGATTTCAACAGACCTCTTGAGAAACCATAACATCAATTCACATGGAAAATATAAAACCATGTAATTTTTAAGTCCACAAAAGTTGAGACAGCGTAGAAAGTATATCAAGAGATGACAATTCCTCAGAACATACAATTAGCTGTATTTATTCCTGGAGATTCACTATCAAAATCACTGAAATTATGAGCACCATGTCCAGGCAGTCTTTTTAGTTTTAAATAATTTCCTTATAAACATTTTGTGCAGCACATTACAATGTTCCCAATATGGCATCAAAATACAGGTCTATACACCTACTTCCTCTGAATTTTTTTTATATATATTTATAAATATCCTTCATATAGTTTGGTTTGTTTGTTTATTTATATATTTTGTAGTTATTGTTGTTTGTTGCTTATATTGTTTATTTATTGTAGTTTTTATTTGTCAGCTTGCAGCTTCCAACACAGAATATTTTCGTGCAATAGCTAAGAATAAGTGATATTACACCACTTAAATATACATATAACACGAAAAAACTTTCAGAATAAAAGAAGAACTCAAGTTTGTGAAATTGAGCACCTCAATAACATTTTAAGGAATGAACTGCAAAGAGACATTGGTATGCATTTGATATCACCAAAAGGACATTCCTCCAATACTCTGATGGATTCGGTTATATGGCAAGTGGAATTTAATCCGAAAGGGAAACCAAAATAAAGGGGATGGGATACTGATATGCCTAAAAACATAAAGATCATTGTCCCGGTCGGGTTGATTATCACAGAAAGAGCAAAGGTAATCATATAAGAATCTGGCAAGGAAATAGGCCTAGAGTTTTTGTAGGTTCCTTTTGTAATTTTTCTGCGTGAAATTTTATCCTGAAAAAGATATATACTACACTGATAGAAGCACTTACATGACTTCCCTTTACAAATAAAATAAAGAGAAATTGATACACCCAAATCAAAAGAATGAAAGATCATTGTCCTGAATTTGAGTCTGGGTTGGCTGATTACAAACACAGAGATAATGAAGAGATAACATCATGGCAGTCTATTTTGCAAGTATCATCCTTATTTACATTTACTATCAAAGTAACTACAAATATACATTTTGGTTTATGAGCTCTGCTTTTTAGGGAGAGTTTCGCAAAATGTGATTTCTTGAAGCAATTTGTATGAATTTGAGTTTTTTATACTATACTGTTGGTGTAGCTTTTGTTTTTTATCAAAATAACTTTAAAAATTACATTTTAGTTTATGAGCTCTGCTCCTTTCGGAGAGTTTTGCAAAATGTGATTTCTTGAAGCAATTTGTATGAATATCGGTTTTTTTTTATTCATATATTGTTGGTGTAGCTTTTGTTTTTTATTTCTACACTTTTTAACACACGTCTGTCAAAAAACATATGGCTGACATGATTTTTATTTTTGCTTGTGGTGGGTTAAAGCAATCAGCAATGACATTTCCCTTTCTTGAAGCAATTTGTATGAATTTGAATTTTTTATACTATACTGTTGGTGTAGCTTTTGTTTTTTATCAAAATAACTAAAAAATTACATTTTAGTTTATGAGCTCTGCTCCTTTGGGAGAGTTTCGCAAAATGTGATTTCTTGAAGCAATTTGTATGAATTTGAGTTTTTTATACTATACTGTTGGTGTAGCTTTTGTTTTTATCAAAATAACTTAAAAATTACATTTTAGTTTATGAGCTCTGCTCTTTTGGGAGAGTTTTGTAAAATGTGATTTCTTGAAGCAATTTGTATGAATATCGTTTTTTTCTATTCATATACTGTTGGTGTAGCTTTTGTTTTTTATTTCTATACTTTTTAACACACGTCTGTCAAAAAACATATGGCTGACAGGATTTTTATTTTTGCTTGTGGTGGGTTAAAGCAATCAGCAATGACATTTCCCTCCACACATACCACAAATAGAGAAATACACAAGAACATGGAAATAACAAAGGAATGCTGTGGATTTATCACAGGTTACAAGAAAATGAGACACTGCAATTTGGGCCAGTCTGAGGTTAACCACAGACTTCATGCTTAATTTGGAACATGTTCGCTGCACAGTTGAAATATCATACCGGAAACGGAACACTTCCAGAACTGAAATGAAATATTGATTACTATTGTACAGGCAGAGTGGTCTGTATGTGCTTGCCTGCTTTGCAGCAAACATGTTAATGGAAAGTGAATTTTACATAAGAAAATATCATGCACAAGCACAAGATTTTAAAAATTGTATAAATTATGTTGTTTTAAATATCTTATATCCAGACAAATTATATGAAGACCATCTTTTGGGTAAATCTTCATACATCCTGTCACCACTGGTGGAAAGTTTTTGTTTTCAAAAGCGAAGCAGACATAAAAATGAGGGGGGGGGTGCACTTTTCGTTCCTTTGAAAGAACAGGAAAGAATTTAGTGATGATTTGCTTTGGACACTTTGAGCTGGACCCCATGTAGGCTAGGTCAAACGTGATTTGAAAGGATGAGCAAGAAAAATAATGGATAAATTCTATAAAGATTGGAACAACTTCATAAAATATGAACAATTAAAATGTCTCTGTTGCAGATCTATCTGCTTTTTCTGTGCACACCACATCAAATCAATGTTTCAAAATATAGCACAACAGATGCTAAAACCTAGTACATGTACATTTTGCACCACTAACATATCCATGAAAGACTGTATTGCTGCTATATACAGTATACCTTGCTATTAAAGCAAATTGTTATGTCTTGTAATCAAGTTTTTAATTGTTTTCAGAGCTCTTGCATCAGAAGATGGATAGCAGAGAGCACAAGATGAACCTGGTCTGCCAAGAGAAATGTCAGCCTAATAAGATCCTGATTAGAGTCTAGCCATACAGCACCTGATGAAGACAAGATTACAAATGAGCTTGGACGAGGCTGCCTTGTTTATACACAATAGGTAATCAAAAGCGCAATGAGACGTCACGCCCTGCCAATAGCGATCCGGCGCAACTGAGAGACATACTCCATAGACTTCCCAAGATGACAAACGATCTGTCGCCGCTTCATATCGGCTGCCAACGCTTCTGACCCTACGACTGATACCACTGCGTGTCTTTTTAAAAATAAACACTCCCAGTGTTGGAGATATGATGCGGTGATAACAGCATCATCGGGTTTACAATGAGGATAAGAGCTTTAAAATATTTTCCAATTATGTCGTGAAGAGATGTGCAAGTGATATGTCTGAGAGGCATAGCGGATATTTGTATGTTCAAGCTCATCTGAGAATAAAACATCTGGGTTAATGGATATTTCTAATGCCATTTTCAACAACATAATTTGTGGGATGGATGAACTTAAGACATGGGATCATCACATGAGACGTGATCAAAATTAAGTTTGATTTCACATTGGGATTTCTAAGAATCAGATTTTTGCTACATGAATACATAACACCTACATATAAGCAACTCCACATTTCAAATTTGTCATGCATTTCTAGGGGTTTTAATACCAGTTTATTTTTACATACATGTATGCACCAAACACTAGTCAGGCAGTCAGGTTTAAAACTTGTGGATAGATGTTGTTGTTGTTGTTTTTTTAACAAATGTATCTTTCAATCCCTCCAATGAATTGCATACACAAATAAAAGTCAAACTTACCACTGCACACTCAACTTGCTCAAGCAAGGCATGTATCTTCTTTCTTCATATATCTACAAAGAAACCAATCAAAAGAATTTGGAATGACACCAATGAACACTTTGTACCTGAATAAAAACATGTAAGAATGAAAGAATATATACAAGACTAATTCCATTTTGAACAACTTTGTTCAAATTTTCAGATTCTGAACCCCCAAACTACTTTTTCCAGGATGCACTCACATGACCAAGACTCAACTTTATCTTAGAAGTTCTCACATGAACTTCCATTCTACATTTCAAGTCACCTGTACCCAGCCTGTTGATAAAATATACATCTCCTAATTAACATTTGAATAGTTTGTAGGCATGAGATGGCCTTCCTGTGACCCCTCTGCTACTTTCACCTTTGGGGTGTGGGTAAACTGTCTAGAATAGGAATGAATATCAAACAACAGTCGGAGGCCAAACCACAAAGCATGCTCTACCAAGAAACGCTGTGAGCATTACTGGATGAATTCAGTGGAAAGCCAGTAAAAGAACCGATCACCTTGATTAAACTCTTTTAGACCATGTTGATGGAAGGTGTGATAAGGGCTTTTTACACTTGCAAATTTTTGTTAAGTCCCCGGACTATCGGTGGGGTCAATGGGCCTTAGCCCCACCGATAGTACCAGACTTTCCTTAGCCCACTTTCTGTCTACAATGGTTTTGCAAAAGTGGGCTAGCCCCACTGATAGTCCCATCCTAGCTGGCCCTGCAAAAAGGCAGGGTTTAACCCACAACTGAGGTGCCAAGCAAGCCAGTGTAAAAAGGAAGAAAAATAGTCTGGGGTTAAGCAATGGGACAAAGACTAAAGCCCACTGACCAATCAGAAATAAGGTAATGAATATGTATTTCTTTAATGAATATGTAATTTTTTTTTACAAATGCTGATCTAAAAGGGTCAGATGATTCATCCCTGTATCATGTGACTTATTCAACATAAGGGTGCCTACTGTTATGATTTTTAAAAACTCATTTTGATACTTGAAAATGGGATAAACATAGGGGTTATAGTGTAAAAATACCAGTCTGAAAGTTTCAAAGTATAATATCCACAGGAAGTATTTCTAAATATTAGAAATGTGAACCCAATGTTTGAAAAATATATCGGGTCGGTTGCACAGACTAGACGTAAGGAGCCATGTGTGCATGCGCACATGCCTCACCGGACCGTACTGTGTGTATTGGCGTATCACACGGAGGGAGGCAGATAACAGTATTTTTTAATTCGAGCAAAACGGTCCTCTTTAATATTTATTGTCTCCGAGACCAAATATGATAAAATCGTGGTTTGCGTCTTACTAACAGTTTTTCATTCCAAATTATGGCTGGTTTCAGCCTTTCAGGGTTTTTGAGTACAAATACAAGTACTCATACACATGTTTCATCTTAGTTTGAGAATGTTTTAAATTGGCTGCTCACAAAGATAGCCAATGCCTTTAATGCTGCATATACAGAAAATATGAAATGAGGAGAGGAGGTGAAATGCTCTGAATAAAAGAATTCTGTGAATTGTGGTGGCATGTATGATGTATTTCATAGCGTTTTTTTTTTTAAACAGAGGCTTATTTACTAAAAGGAAAAGGGCTTAGGTTTTCATGTATTTTTAATTTTGAAGACTTAAAAAAGTCTTAAATATCTTTTTCCTAGGCACTCTTTGTTCCTTTTCTTATGAATAATTTTTTAAAATAGTATTGTTGAGTTCAGAATCTGTATGTAGGCTTGCCTAGGCCAAAATTTTTTCCATACACAAAAAGACAAACAGACCTAGCTTCTAGGGCAAATAGCATTGATACAGAATGCATCATAAACTTTTCAGGCAGGAAAAAATAGGGGCAGAAAACATAAAATACAACAGGACCAATATTTATGACTAGGCAATTTTCCTTGACATTTAGGGCTCAAGTCCAATTTGGAAGATACAATATCTTTGAATTCCCGGTACTAGCTTCACAAATCCTTTACAATTGTTTTTCCAATCCAATCTCATATTATACTTTTTAAACACAGTGAAAGAGAGCTCACATCAAAGGGAAATGCACTTTATGTTATTAAAATTGATGAATAAATGTAGTCTTGATTCAAACAGTCTTGGTAAAAAGAAAAGAAAAATTCCACAGTATCAAGTCACAATGAGAAAAAAAAAGACAAAGTCTCAAAGCCAGGCACTTTTTTCCCTTCAAAGGTAGCAGATCTAATATAATGGCCAGTTTAAATACTGCCATTACTCTTCCACTGAAAAAAAAAAATTATATTTACTTTTATAACAATTTTTTTAAAATCTGTATAACTGGAGAGCAGAGCCAGATTTTCATTTACATTTAGTTCTTACACTAAAACAATTCTAATGCAGTAGCATAAAACGATGAGCATATGTAGGAACTTCTAAGTTTTTTTCCCCCAATGATTTAGCCTAAGCTAAAGGTAGGTAACAAGCAATGTGCTTGCTTTTATTCAAGTTAAATTTTTCAAGTGATTTTTAAACAGTTTGAAACAAAATATATTTCCAATGCCTTGGAGAGAAACTACTTCTCAATTGATGAGATTGTGGAAGGCTTCAGAGGAACACCAGCATGTCATGTGCCTGCTTTGTACAAGCATCACGGAGGAATATTTGTAAACAAAATGGCAAGTTTTATTAAAAGTGACTGACAGAAACAGCAAGTACTGACTACATATGCCTTTTTGGAAAATTGGAGAGAACAACTCATATCTTGAGGAAATTTACAACTTTAAACACAGATGGAGACACTAAAGAAAAATGCAGAAAGTAAAATCAGATAATCCAATGAAAGCAATACAAAGTTCAAATTAGTCAATGAAGAGTTGTGCCCCCTTTTCAGATTTAAACGTAATTCATTTTATGGCTACAAGAAAGCTGCATTGCTATTTGGTTTATAAGGAAATATAAAGAAATGTCATATAATGAAACGATCTTATAGCAAAACTCAAGTTTGCGCATTATTTCGAAAGAAAACTTGATAAGGAATCAGCCTTCATTGTAGTCTGGTATTGTTACAAAGTCAAAGCTCAAAAAAGAGGAGAGATTTGCCCCAATACAATTTTCAGCAATTTAAAAGGGGGTGTCAGAGTGGTGTCATCAACACCCCCACCCCTTCCCCATTCTAGACATTTGTAGGTAGTTAATCATGATCTATCCCAAGCTTGTTCCAGAAATTCCATGTTCCCTTGAGGTTCCTAACAGGTTACAGACACCTGCAACCATACTGGAGAGGAGTCTGGCCAATTCACCAGGGGTCACTGGAGGTCAAACTCGTCTAGTAGTCTGTGGTGACTCATTCATGACAATATCATAAATCATATCATGACAGCCGAGCTATCAGAAAAGGGACCCCAAAAGAAAATCCTCCATTTGAAGCCCCATTACAGGATTCCTCAAACTGGTCATTTGTTTGGTGGTTTTGCCAAGTCTTCAGGGTTCAGGAGTCCACAGTCATTGCAAGCCCCATTATGTATATGGTTCCTGACTGATTTATGATCATGCCAAATAGAATGGTGCAGATTTCATGTTGTATGACTTCATGGTCAACTGGGAAACTCTCACATTGCTTTAAAAGCATCATCTATCACTATATAGGCATATTTGAGAAGAAGTAAACACTCAAGGGTGCTATGGATACCAAAGAATGTTTGATCCTGAAAATTTGGTCTAGAACTCAGCAGGATTGGATAACCATATAACCTGATCCAAAAAATACTAATTAATATTCAAATTTATGCCTATTCTCTCCAGAACCCCAGGTTACTTACTAACTACATCTGTTATGTATAATGGCATATCAATAAACGAGAATTTAGTTTGCACACATTAGTTGGTGTTACGCTGACCAAGTCTCTAGCAAGCCTCTTGGTTGTCAAGAGAAACTTTTGTACAAGTATACATGTATATATGCATAAAATTAGTAAAAAGGTCTATTCCCATAAAAATGAACTATGGGAACAGGTCAATAACAGAAAATTCTTTGGAAAAGCTAAACTTATCCACTGTACAATTGGATATCGGTGGAAGGAACCTACAGGTACTTGCATACCACCATTTTCTGGTGGAAAAGAGAAAACAAAACAAAACAAAACAAAGATAGCAATGTAGTAGGCTGATGCGATAAGCAGCTCTGAAATTACTGGAAAACTTAATATAACTCACAAAGGAAAAAATAACATTAGTGCAAAGAATCAATATTACACTGAAAAAAGTAATAAAAATTATCTTTTGAAGGGTCAGTTTAATAATTTATGTAAATCTGCAGTAGTGAAAAGATCTCTGTGAACACTGTGGTCTATACTAGTAGCTTCATATAAAAATTCATCATATCAGCTTACTGACAGTGCAGCTGTCATCAAAATGCGATGAATTGCAACTCAAGGACTGTTCAGGATTAATTCTAACATGATGACACATCTACTGTATCCAGTGTGCATTTATAAATTAAAAGACTTCATGGGTGACAAGCGGCTCAAGCAGTAAGTGCTACTGATCAAATTATGCCACTCTGAACAATTTTATTAGTTTATATTTTGAGTGACTGACATGAGAATTCCAGGTGGATACATGCATAATAATTCATGTATCATAAAGCTGCACCATATTTTCTATAGTGTACGATGCAAAAAGGTGTACAGTCCATCTTCAGGTTCCAGTGTATGCATACATGGAGGTATTCAAATATATGGTTATGAATAAGTACAGGCCTGTTACACAGTGGAACACTTGTTGGTAGAGGATTATGATCACATTCTACTGGGACTTTACAAATTCACGACTCTCATTTTAACCCATTCATGACAGAGGTCCACATTTTGTGGTTTGACCTAATAACTTTTGATGCAGAGCCCTAAAAATTATAAAAAAATACATGAGCAGAAAGAGTGAAAAATTCTACACAAACTGTGCCCACTTTAGTTGTGTCAATATTCGGTGTTTGATGCTGAAATTTTTTTCAGGGAAAATAAGCATTAAAATCCTTAAATTGGCAATGTGATAGAAAGTTTAATATCACCATTTTCCCCTGCAAATTGGCAACTTTTTGACTTCTCATCATAATTTCTGTCAATTTATATTCATTTCAGATACATGACATTTTATAAGAAAAATGTAGCAATAAAATAAAAATGTTGGTGTTGCCAATTTGAAGAATAAAAGCTGATCAAATTAGGCTTTAAATAATTCCTGTCACGAATGGGTTAACAAGGAATTGATTCATATCAATCCGGTAGAGGATTGTGATCAGTTTCTGCTGAGACTCCACAAATACATGACTCTGAATTTAAAAAGTAATTGATTCATATTTAACTTTTCATTGTATGAAACAAAATTTTACAGATCTTTCACACTTTCAAAAGAGGATTTTCTCTCCACTGAGCATCCCTGAACCTTTTCCTGTCCCATCTAATGAACCCAAACAAATGGATTAAAAGCATGTAAGTAATACCCCCCTGAGACAGATAATCTGGGGTGTACAGCTTAAGATACTTCCTCCACATTTTGATTAGTCTCTATTGTTAAAGATTTAATACCAAGGTGTGCTTTTGTATGAAACTGGAGTTCGATGACCCAACATCTACTTATTCCAAATTATCTTGAAAGCATGTATTTGTCTTCTTGTCAGTCATTTGCAAGTAAGATTCAGAATCTTTTAAGTGTTTCAGATGTATACAAACTTTTGTCAAAACAAACCCAACATGTAGAACTGTATGATGGTTTTCCTATATTTTGTATAACTTGAGTAAATATCATACTGGGGTATTGCTCAATAATGCCTAATCAAACTATACAGTTGGACTTTACGGATTTTTAAAAAGGGGATACAGGCTGAAATTTTAACATGCATATATATTAAAGGGAAAGTCCACCCTAGAAGTTTTACTGTTTCAATAAAAGGAGTTAAATTTGAACAGCATTTAAAAAAAAGAAATGAGCAAAATTGGTCAAAGAACAAGAAATTTACACGCATTTACGTTTGCTAGTAAATTACTCTCAGCTCTGCAAATTGGCAACACTGATGACATCATATGCAAGCAGCTCTCCATTCACTTTGTATATGAAATTTCAAATTTTCTTGGAAGTTACTCATTTTCTAACCCCCATAGTCAATGTATGTTCATAAGAATTGCTTTTTACAAAACATGCTTTGACTATGGGGTGAGAAAATGCGTAACTTTTAAACCCTGTTTAAATTGTCAAAACTTGGGGATCTTGAGTTAAAATTTCGGGGCCACAGGCATAGGGCCCCTATTGTTGAGCCCTGCCTAGGGAAAAAAATGTACACATGTCTATGGGCGTGATGGCAGACTGAAATGTTCAATTTAATGATTGGATAAGTAAGTAGATATACAACTAAGAGGCAATTTAAAGGCAAAGTCCACCCAAAAGTTTCACTGTTTTAATAGAAGGAGTTAAATTTGAACAGCATTTTAGAAAAACTAAAAAATTTAAAAGCAAAATCAGTCAAAGAATAAGAAAATTACACTCATTTACATTTTCTAGTAAATTACTCTCGGCTCTGCAAATTGGCAACACTGATGACATCATATGCGAGCAGCTCTCCATTTACTTTGTACATGAAATTTCACATTTCCTCAATTTTCTTGCAAGTTACACATTTTCTCAGCCCACAGTCAAGGCATGTTATGTTAAAAGAAATTCTTCTGAACATACATTGACTACGGGGGTTAGAAAATGTGCAAATTCCAAGAAAATTGAGATCCAGACAATAGAGATTGAACATGATGATATTTTGGTGGGAAAAGAGTTGTTCAAAACAGGATGTAATTTACAGTAAGCTGTTAACCACAATCCCTTATTAGTTTCACTATACCACTTCTAATCTTCCTTTCAAAAACATACTTTCATCCACTTCCCTTTGTCACCACACAAACAGGTAAAGAAAGTTCCCCATCAATCCATGCTGACAGAATGAAAAAATGTCAATTTACCAAATATTTCTACATAAAGACCTACTGCTCAAAGGGTAAACGCAACTATAGATAATCCTTATTAGGGATGGACATGCCATTACACATTGTAGAATAATGGGAAGGTACGGTATATATCATCCATTCTGAAATAGGACGTAATTTACAGGAAGCTCTAAACCACAATCTCATATTAGTTCCAGCTTACCACTTGTGATGTTCCCTTTACAAACACATTCTCAGCAACCTCCACTTTCACCATACAAAAAATAACAAAAACATGTAAAGGAAAAAAAAGGGGTCTAGATCAATGTTTACAGAGTGGGGGTAAAATTACATATCACGCATTTTCTACTTTTCATTAATGCCTAATCCAGAAAAGACTTTCAGAAAGGTAATGCTTATTAAGGGACTTGCATGACATAAAGAAAAATCAATGTGGGTTTTAATTCTAAAATGGTTCCAGAAAAAAAATGACCTCATTTCCTTTGGCATTATGGAAAACCTGAGCTACATGTACACGTACTTAAATCATTCACATTCTTATGCAGTGTACTGAAGTAACTGTGCATGTATAGCTCACCGATTCCCTAGAATACAGGTCTCTCAAAGAATTGTCAAACAAAATATTCCAGCATATGCCTAAATGTGTGTTTGGAAGGTGGTCAAAATGATTTCATATTATATTCTCATAACATGAAAAAAGTAAAGGCAATATATTCTTTTCTTTAAACCGAGACTTCATGTGTGGTATCTCTCAAGAAACTCCAATGAACGAACATTACTGACAATATCTATCTGAAGTTACACTGATGGCTAACCAAAGTTATGGCAACATGGTTAAGTCTTCACCACATATTATTCTCCATCTCTTGTGGTCTTGAAAAACATTTACCAATTTTTCAAACAATTTTCTAAAAGGCCACCCAGTCAGGAAAGTTTTTTCCCTGCAAACATAGAAGTATTGATGACAATTTGATAAAGTTCTAACTGACAAGGAATTCCAAGAAATGTATGATATTTGCTTTCTTCTTAATTTCAAGGTCTTTCATATTTTATTTTCAGTACGCTGCAAACATCATTTCTTAAAAAGAGTGTGATCGATTTATTTCTATAACATCACATTAAAAATGTACAAGTATTTAAATATACTTTTAGGCCGCGTTCAAGCGACCATTTTTCACCCTAGAATCACGGTTTTGAAAGACGTTTAGTTTAAACCACGGTTGCGTTCAATCGATTTTTCGCAGGTCGTAAAAATAAACGTCTTTCAAAAAGCAAACATGAAACGTTGAAAAAGTTACGTTTTGAATCATGATTCTGCAGAACCACGGTCGCTAAAAATCGACTGAACGCAACGGAGATCTCAATCATGATTCTATTGTTGCTTTCACACCAAGGTTTGAAGAAAGATAAAACAACATACAGAAAGCAAGAAAAGAAGACAGAAGGAGAAAACAAAGAATAATATAAGAAGAGGCTGAAAGATAAGGAGATAGAAGGAATAGATAGAATAACAGGAAAAGACGAAAAAGAAGAAGATAGTAGAAGGAAACTAAGACAGAGAAGATAGTAAAAAAAGATGGGAGAAAGCAAAGAATTACATAAGAAATGATTGAAAGATAAGATGGAATGAATAACAAAGAACAACATAAGGAAAGATGGAAAGAGAAGAAGATAGAAGGAATAACAAAGGATAACATAAGGAATGATGGACAGAAAAGAAGATAGAAAGAATAACAAAGGATAACATAAGGAATGATGGACAGAAAAGAAGATAGACGGAGTAACAAAGGATAACATAAGGAATGATGGAAAGAGGAGGTAGAAGGAATAAGAAAGGAAAACATAAGGAATGATGGACAGAAAAGAAGGTAGAAGGAATAAGAAAGGATAACATAAGGAATGATGGACAGAAAAGAAGGTAGAAGGAATAAGAAAGGATAACATAAGGAATGATGGACAGAAAAGAAGATAGAAGGAATAACAAAGGATAACATAAGGAAAGATGGAAAGAGAAGAAGAAAAACGAAGAATAGCATAAGAATGATATAGAGACAAATAAATGATGTGGCTAAAGTTGACCTTCCTGTGTCAAACTGCGCAGTACGATGCGCAGTGGATGGGCTTGAAATGAGCAAGAATCAGCGTTGATGAAAAATCGCTTGAATGCTCTCTCACAGTAGCCGTGTTTTGTAACAGCGTTTTGATTTGTGATTCATGTTTGTGATTCTAGCTTCAAAAAATCGCTTGAACGCACCCTTAACAACACTTTTCCATTTCTGTAAGGTTGTTCCACATGTAACTCTGGTGTCCAATTTAAATTACTCCCATAAAAAACTGGTATAAAGTATAAAATAAGATAATAAAATAAGTATAAATAAAATAAGAACTGACCTAAGCTGGAAAGTACATCTGTAACAAAATTTGATGACCTGGATGATTTTACAGTTTTGAGAGCCAGAAGGGCTCTACCAATGTATGAAATGATATAAGTTAACACCTTTCTGATTGTCAGCACAACATATTCAGCATTGATGGGGTCAGTTTCCTTATCAATACAACACTGTAAAAACAAACAATATGACTGATACAGATATGGAAACTGCAGAGTAAAGGCACAACTATGTAAATACATGTATATAGGCTTGCAACAGTACGGATGTAAATAATACATTGTTTAATATTGGCGGAGTGGTGTTTTTTGTTGTTGTTTTTTTCCTTTTTTTTCTTGTTGTTTTGTTTGTTTGTTACTCTTCATTCCCATTCTCAATCTGATTATTTTTTTTAAATATTGCTGCTGTAAAAATATATGACAATACATGTAGGTCTACAGTGTGGTATATATGAAGTTTGTAGTGCATACGTACTATCAGTAACACAAAACTAAGTTTAAAACCATATGGTCAGTACTTGAAGGTCTCTGTGTGTATAAGGCAGGTAATTACAGTCATAAAAACCTCATTAACCTTACTCTTATTTGGTGGCAACAGTATCTAATCACCAATCATCAGTGAGTACTGCTAAACCTGTCTCTATTACCACTATCATCCTAGCAACCCATCACTTGGTTGCTACCCACTTGCAATCAGCAAGGTAAGGAGTGAACAAGAATGAGTTTTACAAGAATAGATTGCATCATCCCGCACAAACTGATTATGCTTTAACTAAACAATAAGGCCTACACCATAGACATATAATAAATTTACTAGAGGAAAAGCAGCATGCAGGATATCATAACACGAATGGCATTTTGGCCCCATCTCTTTCGGATCATTTGAAGGGGCCGATAAGCACCCGTTATCGCCATGATATCGATAACTCTGTTGCATTATTCATATCTAATGCGCGTATCAATTTTATTGTGACACTTTGATTTACCAATAATGGGCATTTGTTGTGCATTGATTGTGCATAAACTGCGCATGCGGTAAGCTGATGCATGTTATGTTTCATAACATGTACAAACAAATGCCACTAGTCGGAAGCATCTTACAAAATGAATTATTCATTTTTGATCACAAATATTGATGGATGTTTAGGTCGGCCTTCTCATGGATCTGGACAAAATGGCGGAGCTTTAGGGGCCTGGCCTACACCCATGTTCCTAGGTCATACAAGTATTGAAACCTGAGAACCATGAATATGGATCATATGAACCTATTCAACATGCTAAACATACATGTACATCATATGTATCTTCATGTTTGCAGCCGTTTTCACTTACCTACAGCTACTTGTAGAGTGTGTACAGTGTAACATGAATATAGGAAATAGGCAAACTACTGGCATTTTGTGAAAATACATTAAAAGATCCTTCATCAGGACAATATACACAAAAAGCAGCAATGCCCCCAAATCTTTTAAGTGTAATTTGAGGTCACATGTAACAAGGTACAAGTAATTAAATATGCTCTTTAATGTGGCTTTTACACACAATTAGTCCTTTCCTGCGTATACCTAACCAAATAATCTGAATCAGCTAAATTTAAAAGTTAACAGCCTTTAAAGAAAATCTCAAGAGCAGGATTTTATCAAGACCACAAAATGTGAAGTACAGTTAGTCTGTCTAACCACATCAGAGTACAACCGCCTGTTATTGAAAGGCATATGATAGTCCTGTATGTAAACCAAAGCCTTGCCGACACTCTTTGATTGAGGTATTTACTTCAAATACAGACACAATCAAATTTCATGTTTACCTTTGGCTTGGCTGGGGAGGTTTGGGATATTTTTTTTGTTTTTGTGGGTTGAAAGAAAGGACAAAGAAAAAGTATACACTCCAGTTGAAGACTATAGTGTGCAACAACCACTGTCATTTAACTTTGTTTGTCATTAATAATCAATGGTCATTCACAGTACTTGCTATGCTACAATAATGTGGAAATTAATGCAAAATTCAGGCTCATCCTTCAGGGAACGCTGACAATGTTTAACCCATTGTGTTTCTATAGGGAACCGGGGATACCTAAATGGGAGTGACAGAATTCAGGAGTCAACATGTTCATTGAAATATACAATTTACATGTACATGTAGGAAGACCGCATAAAAGTGAATTTTCATAATGCTTGCATGTATTTCAAATTATTTTCACCTTTTAATAGCCACATACAGTATCTAAGAATCAAAAAGAATACATTTGGAAAGTTTACCAAAATCACCACCTTTCTGTACAGGATGAAAATGATTTCTCTCAACAAAACCCAGTCGAAATCTTCGTTCACAATCAAAGGATCTTCTCTCTGAAATACGAGTAAAGTCCAAGACTTATGGTGATAGAGCTTTTGGGAAAATGGCACCAAAATTGTGGAACAACCTACCTCATAATATAAGATCAATAACTGATTTCAACAGATTCAAATCTGTGTTTAAAATGTACCTTTTTAAGAAGCACATGTACATGTATGAGCCCTACACAAAACAATAATTCTTCTACACGCATAGAGACTATTAATATGGTATTATGCGTCTCTAAGAGCTGCTTATTATTTATTATTATTAAAATATGGATCACAAAGATTCTACAAAAATACAGATGATGCAAGTGTACATGTAGTATGCTTGGTGGAGACATGTAGCCTACATGTAATGCATCTGTGTTTTAATGTACAGGGCTGCCTGTCTACTTACAATGTATAAGTCTCAACCTGTCTCAACATTTCATACAGACGTGTTAAAAACCAGCAGGGTCTGTGGATCTTATTGTGAGGAGTCTGTGGACCAAGGAACTCCCCAACAAAAGACCAAAAGGTTCTTGAATGCCTGGCCTGCTATGATGGTGGTTGAGGGACATGTATTGAGGGGGGATCATTGTTGGTAAATAGCGAAACCCCAAATTTCTTGTTATTCAAACATGTCTACATCGTTAGCTTTCCTTAAAGTTTTTACTCTAAAGAAACCTTATATTAACTTAAGTCTTTTCTTCTGCACCTAAAATTACTTTGGTTGGTGGTTTCCATAAATTGTTGTCATTCATTGCCTATGCAAGATTTTCAAAGAAGAGGAATTAACACACATTGTTAGTGGATGACTTGTGCAGTTAACAGATTTAGGTTTCATTAATTTCAGTTAGTGGTTTTTCTGAGGAGTTACACCTACTACATGTACGCAACTTACTTAATAATTCCTTGTTTATCTATATACATGTATGTCTACATCATGAATATTTTTGTTCTGTGCAAGGTCTATAAATACAACAATCACACTACAAGACTGGCCACAAACTGATCAGTGACAGGCAAAAGCTAAGCATTTCAGAATGGTTGTGTTGTTCTTGTTGTAGTGACTGCAGTGGGTCTTCAAGCAACCTTCCCAAGGAATATTCCTACATAGGGCATGAAATTCTCCAACCAACTGTAACTGTATGCTGTACAGATACTCTGGGTGGTATTTCCCTTTCTTTTGTCAACAGTGTGAGTGATTATCCTCAACATGTTCAAAGGCATGCAAAAGACCTAGGTTGGACAACAGGGGGTTTCAAAAGAGTGCATAACAATAGAGATACCAAACAGCTTTCTAAAAAGGGCAGGATGTGAGTATGAAGTGATGATTAATCAGTGAAAGAAGGGCTTCAGAATGGGTGGATGCCACTTGTATTCAAATCATTCAGGATAAGAGGCTTCAAATTGGTCTGGTATTTATCTATTTATTCTACTTGAATGAATGGGTTCTTCTTATTCAGTTCTGAGAAGTAAACACAAAAGTTGTGCAAAACCCATTCCTACATGTACATGTTGCTTTATGTAAGCTCATTAATGACTCATGTCTCACCATAAAGATACATGTACATGCATAAAGCAAGTGAAGAATTGTCAATTTGTATCTTTTGTAAAATTAACATATTTACATCATGTATATGTTTGAAAATTTACTACGGGTATGTTAACCCATTCGTGACAGGAATTATTTTAAAGCCAGATGTGATCAGCTTTTATTCTTCAAATTGGCAACACCAACATTTTTTCTTTTAATGCTACATTTTTTCTTATTAAATGTCATGTATCTGAAATAAATATCAATTGACAGACAGAAAGTATGGTGAGAAGTCAAAAAGTTGCCAATTTGCAGGGAAAAACTGTGATTTTAAACTTTCCATCACATTGCCAATTTAAGGATTTTAATATTTTCCTTTGAAAATTTTTCAGCATCAAACGACAAATAGTGATGCAACCAAAATGGGCTCAGTTTGTGTAGAATTTTTAGCTCTTTCTGCTCATGTATTTGGTATGATTTTTAGGGCTTTGCATCAAAAGTTATTAGACCAAACCACAAAATGTGGACCCTCTGTCACAAATGGGTTAACACCACAAATTTCCATTTTATTTTATGGACAATAAAATGAATCTTTTGAACTCTATGAACCTTACAGACTTCGTCAACCGTATGAACCTTACTAGTATGAACAGAAGTAATGAAGCATCATGCAGCAGGCAGCTTTATGGAGATCTTGAAGCTGTTTAGAATTAAGAGCAAGTTTCTTTTGAACAGGATCTTTTTTGTTAATGCTACAATACATCATTTTAAAATTAGTCATCTTTCACAATCATTTTCTCATCATTTCTGTCTATTGAGTAGAATGTGTTCAAGTAGTCTAAAAACTTGTTCCTCGCCTTCACTGACACAAAACTAAAAACAAGACAATTTTATACATACATGACAAGTAGTAATGGTCTAACTCTGCTATAACATAACCAGAACATAATTTGCATTATAAATTTTGATAAAATGAGACAACCTCATAAACCTAAATAATTGGCTTGTTCATCCTCGGACTGCTAAACAGGTGGCGGTGCGTATCAGTTGGTCAATATAAGTTACCATCACCTCACTGACTCAACATAAGCTTTGAGATCAATAGGATCAACCAGTTAGCACACCCACTGAAGTAACAAAAGAAAAGGATTACTAGAAAGGAAAAAAATCAATGACAATTTTTT
Source organism: Echinometra lucunter (assembly GCA_029962745.1). Lineage (NCBI taxonomy): Eukaryota > Metazoa > Echinodermata > Echinoidea > Camarodonta > Echinometridae > Echinometra > Echinometra lucunter. The sequence continues at coordinate 25,028,533 of CM057165.1, read as the reverse complement.
GAATGGAAAGACAGGTGCAATCCCTGCTAATGCTGGCTTTTCATAAAATAAGCTTGGTAAGCAAAGCAGGCATTCCTCAGGGGTGATATCATATGTAGACTGTTGACTTGTTTTTATTCTTCTGCTGAACTTTGGAATAAATTTGATACAAGAAAAAAATGGGATTCTTATTTGGATTATATGATGAGGCATAAACAGGGGTTAGCCAAAAGAAATCAATAAATTCAGTAAAATATTATTCTCTGAAACAAGTAACCACCTAAGCAATATCTCCATATAAATGTGGAATTGGCATCATACAGGAATATCATGAATTAATAAATACATTAATCCTAATTACATTTACAAAAATTCTAGAGTATAATTATAATGATGCTGATGATGTTGATGATGATGATGATTATAGGCTTCTTGTAAAGCTCTAGCATTCTCCTCTTTTGGGAACTCATGGCACTCACTTTACATTGTATCATGAATTCAAATGTTAAATTATAGGCCTACTGTTACATGTAGAATTTCAGTATTGAAGTTCAAGTCTATCAACATATGTTCCATCTTAGAAGTTACAAAAGTCTAATAGCTACATTTATACTATAGTATTTTTTATAGTTGTCTCGAAACAAAATGAAGCCTTTCACACTCATTCATGCATATTTGACCATATTCCATGGTTTGACTGGACTTCATGTACATGTATATCTTGACAGGGTGCCCTGTACCAGTAAAACTTGTATTTGTGGGCATGAATACCATACCAACAAGGTAAACACCGCACTCCTCCCCCCTCTATCTGAAACATAAGACCGGTAGCATGAAGATGGAGTGTCCTCTGTCATCAATGCCTCATTACTCAGTGCATCTTGGGAGAAACGGATCCCACTTTATGGTTGGAACAATGTCATCCCTCATTGATTGTGACATGAACAATAATACATTACTTTATGGAGTTTAAGAATAAGTGGGGGGGGGGGGGGCAAGGGGAGCACATCTTGGTTAAAGGGCAATTTGCATTCTGACACTTCTACATGTACTGACATACAATACAGGCATACACAAAATGAATGCATGAGAATTTACAAACAGACAGACAGACAGAGAGACAGAAAGATAGCCGTGCAGATCACTGATGAAGATGAGGAGCTGCATCAACCTGTATGTACACATACGCATACATGTTCAGCGCAAATGAAGTTCACATTCCTTAGAATTTCATCACTGAAAAAAAAAATGCACCAAATTGGTCTCAGGTGATTTAATTTTTAAAATCCCTCAGACATCTAATGAAGAAATGTCAGTGCAAACTTGGTGCAAAGAGCCAAAAAGTACATTTTTCCTCCTAATTTCAGCATCTTTCATACTAACAAGGTCATCTACTTCTGGTGAGACCTAAAATATAAATGTTTATTGATGGTCAACATCAATAAACTGTAATCTACAAATCTACACTGGTCAGAAGATGCTGGCTGGATCATCATCAAACTTACTCAATATCATGGCAATCTTTATGAAGAAACTTGTGGTCAGCCTATGGCTGGCACAGAACCAGGAAGTTTTTCATAGAGTTGACAGTAAGTAAGTGGCAGGGAAGCAGAGGAAATATCAAACCCACTTAACTACATCAACAACTTCCTGAACTAATCTTAGGTCCTCTTCAAGCTCAAAACCAGGGACCAACACATTATGTGATGACAGTTACATGTATAAGGACATTAGCTCAATTAAGCTGAGGTACATGTTATGTAATGTCCTTCTGTCTCTCAACAGAAATCTTTACATTTGCTCTACAAGACAGACATCTTTTCATTTGCTCTCCAAGACTACATCCTGATCATAAACATTTCAGTTACATTTCATATGTTATCAATTTTTAAGTCCCTACAATTTGGGAATGATGTGGAAATTGATGAGAACACTGTCTTCATTTTCCTCTATGAGAAATGAGGTCTTTTCTTAGCAATCTTAGTGGTACAAAAAAAAAGTATTTGAACAGTTCTATCTAGTGCTGTAACATCACGGTTATTTTCAATTCCGTTTAACGGGGAGTCAAAACCGAACGGTTTTCGGATAAACGAAAACATCACACCTTTACCAAAGTTGCCGCCTATTGAAAGTAGTGCTGTCAGCCGGTCTGGGATCGGGATTAAATCCCGGCGGCCTCGGGCCCCGAGACGGTTCCAGTATCAATCGATTGAGACCGTATCCCGGCAGAAAAAATAAATAAACAACTTATTTATTTAGGTTGTAAACTTTAGTAATTGTACTTACAAAATACCGTGCGAGAGAGCTCATGTATAGATCTATTTGGCTTTCACTGCGATTGTATTGCGCAATAATTCGCTGCGCCGTATTCGTGTTCGTTTTCTACACATAACTGAAGACACCAGCGAACGTACATGGTGTAACGGTCAACGAAAGTTTTTCTAGTGCTGTGGGAACGGCACTACGAAATTGTTGCTTATTTCAGTTGTCAGTGAAAAGTTGCAAAGATGAAATCCCATAGACTAGTACAGCATTTTCTCTCGCGGAACTATTCTTTTGTACATGCTGAAGGTATCGATCATTTTTAATTCTCAATTTAAAGAGTATGTACTTTTGCTGCACATCGAAAGTACATGTACCGATAGGACATATCAATGATTAATGAGGCGATCTCTATGGGCGATTCCCGATCTTCAAATTGGCTTCGAAAGCTCTGCTCATGGTACTTTTTGCGGAATGTACATATTTTCGTGTTGGAGGGCGATCGCGAGCCAGTAAACAAGTGCGCGTTACGTTACTTACATTACGAGTGTATCGCTTGTGCAGGGGCAATGAGAGGCGCGCATACGTGTTTGAAATACAGCTAGTTTGGAGTTACAGTGCTGCATCACCCCTGTGCGCGCCATGACGTACGAGTGACGTGAGGAAACAATCTTTCGGTGAGCTTATCAATGGTTAGCTGACGTAGTTTAAGAACTTTGCGTTAAGAAAGATCACTAGTAAAGACACAGCATGGGACAGCATCGTAAGTCTTGGAGTTGATTTATGATGACAATTAAGTCAGAAAAACTTGAAATATTACAAGTAGCTACACAAGTAATGTGTAATCCCTGGCTGACAGTAAATCTCCGTTTATCCGAAACCGTCGAATTGAAAACGGTTAGTGGCATGGGCGGTCGTTTACCGGACGGATAAACGTTTGACTACAGCACTAGTTCTATCCCTTGAAACTTCTGATTTGTTCATTCTACTTAAGAGGTACTGTACCTCCTTGATCCTACATAACTTGCCCTTTTCATGCACAGGTGTAAAAATGCTCATGGAGGCCTAACATGAGTCACCATTTAACACATGTGTTAGTACCTCCACATTCCTTGACATACATGCCTTGGTATTTCAACATGTTTAATGGCTTTAGTTAGCTTCTAGGAGAAACAATGTGAGCTTGATCTGAGCCAGTCCAGGTAGATTCTTCTTTCCCACAGTTCTCACTATCTGGCTGCACTTGAGCTCTATGTCAAAGATGAAATATGAACCAACCAGCACAAACAAGGCATGCAGGTGCATGTGTCACAGAAAATATAGTCCAGACCCAAACACCCAGTCCCATCATTCTCACTCATGTAACTACATGCAGATATCTACAGGTTGGCCTAATAATAATCTGACAGGCTATTAAATTGATTTAATAAGGATGTACTTTGGATAATGGTTTGATACATTTATTTCCAGGTAATGGGGGTAGACCCTTTAAATTCACTTTTGTTATTCAATATAACACAGATGACAAGGATGACAAGGGCCTGCAGCATTTCTGTGAAAAACAAGATTGTTTGAAAACCATCTGGAAATTGTTATATTCAACTTGATTTTCCTATAACCATGATTAATAGTACTGCAGCTATTTCTATCAACAATTTGGAAACAAGTTCAGTTCATTCCAGTAAGAATCAAGACAAATCAAAGCAGATCTGCTGTTTACAATATAGGCTGTAATGTAAAGATGCTTTCAAACATGGAAACATGCATGCAAACATACTCATTCCATGTACAAATTGAACAAGGGCCTATAATTCCACCATGGAGCTATTAACAGATCCATGATTCCATGATGTAAACCTGGTATGTAGTTGTTTGTAGGATAACCCAATGCAGAAAGGGAGGTCATTCAATGTATACTGACATGACAGAAATCATTGGTCAGCAATTCATCCCTGGGGCTAAGATTTTGAGGAAAATACAGGTAGGTGTGTCAAATAAATACACAAGGACAGACAAGTCCACAGGAAAATTGGAATTTCAATTAAACGAGCTAACAATTATGTGAGGGGGGGGGGGGTTCAAACACTTTTCTTTACTAATCTTTAAAGTGCAAAACTTTTGAGTCACACATATTGTATCAGAAAAATGGTGATGCCAACAAATCTGCAGCCCAAAGGAAATGTCTTGAATTTTCATTATAATATAAAAGCTTGGCATGGACAGACATGAAAGATAAAAGGACCAAAAGTCAGAAGATCATAATGAAATACCAGCATCAAAATTCAGAATGACCTCCTGTGATAACAGCATGGGGTCAATGCAACTCAGCTTACAGGCCATTAGGCTTCAAACACAGACAGAAATAATATAGCTCCTCAAAACAATTCTTCTTTAAAAAAAAAAAAAAAAAAACATGCTAAAAGAAAAAAAAAATTCTCAGTTCTGAACTTCTACAAGTACATGTAAGTTGTTGTAGCTGCTTTGAAAAGTATGTGCTTAGAAACAAAGAAGTTAGGCCCATGTTAATATCATTACTGTTATGATCAATATAAACCATGAACCCTGAAATTAGGAAATGAACATGTAGCATATGTGTAGTTTACAGTAATGTAATGGAGAAATTCACAGTTCGACAAAAGTGTCCTGTTTTCCAAGGACAGTCTTCATCTACATTTCTGTGCAAATTCAGATTTAAAAAGAAAATATATTTGAAATCACTTCATTAATGAACAAAGAATGACAATAGAAAAGGTCCACAAATTAGAAATGTATCATATTACAGTAGAATTTGTCGAAACAAAAGGAGTTGTAATGAAAATATGTTGGGATTATTATGATATCTGAACTTATTTAATAATGATCCATCAATCTCAAATATCAAAGCAAGCACAAAATCACAGTCTGATAATGGAGACTAAAGCATGTCTAGTGGGAATGAGAAATCTTATCAGTTGCCATAGTAACTGGAAACCTTAGGTCAACCTGTTTGGCTTTGAGTTTTACAGTGAATTTGAGAAAGAATGTGGAGAAGAAAGAATTTAGCAGGGACAGAGGTATAGAAGAAACGAAATACAATCTCAGGAATGTTTGCGTGGGTTGGCGGATAAAAAAAATCTGAAGCATTCAATGACATCCCAAATAAACATTTCTCTAATGATGCAATTTAGCAGAAAGCTAAGGAATATTTATAAGACTGAATCAAATACAATATTTCATTTCAACTTCAATTTCAGAATATGCAGTTCAGTAATCTTTACAAGAGCTGTCAAAAAGAAGCTATAGCCTACAAACAGGGAATTTTTCCTTGTGTAGCTATACCAGGGATTCCCTGCTACAACAGTGACTACAAGAGATTTTCTCAGTTTAACTATGAATGCCACACAGCCACATTAAAATTTCCTACATGCATGAGTATGAGACTATTGTAGGGTGCCTATTTTGTCATTTTGGTTTCTCCTTGTTTACATTCCTTTTCTGTTCTTCAGTTGGAATTAGTTCATTTAAGTTCAAGTTTCAATAGATGTTATGTTGCCATTCTCCTCATCAGCCTCTGCCCTACTTCTCTCGTCACCTTCATTCCTTTCCTATTCAGATGTGTCCATTCATTACATCCACACATCTGGTTCTTTTGTTGAACATTCTTCATTACATAATCACCAAGTCATTGACTCATCTTCATCCTAGTTATTTTCTGGTTGGGTCTTTTATTGAATTAGGTTGTTACATTTTAGTTCGATCCTTCCATTTTCTTTATGTTCATTGGTTTGAATATTTATAATGTTATATTTCCTTAGTTACTATTTCGATGTGGGCCAAGGAGCCTTATGTTATAAAAGGAGAGTTTTACTTGTAATAAAGACGCACACAGACAGATAGAGACTACAACTACCAGACTCCTTTGTCATTATTTTCATTCCTGAGTTCCTGTTAAGTTCTGATGCCGAGAATGCTTGAGTTTGCTGAATGTTTGATTTGCTGTTTGAACATCATTTTAACTGTACATTTTACAACCTTACACTATTATAAGAGCTAAGATGTTTAGACTGTACTTAGTATAGATATCTTGGAATGTGAAACAATCTGATTAGGAATAAAATGTCATCTTGTATACATGTAGCTGATGGAAAGGTACTTAATAGAAATGATTCATAAGATCATTTCCAAAGAAGAAAGCCATTATAATTTCAAAATATACCTTTTTTCATTATCATAATTTATTCAATAATTTCTAGCAAAATATATAGAGAGAAAATTAATTTCATCACATTTGTATGTAGTAACCACAAACAGTTATCCATAAAACAAATCTGAAAAGGATTTGTAGATATACTCATGAGCACAGATGTAGAAAATTTATAAAATATAAAGGTTGATTACCTTCCTTTGACTACAAGCTTGTAAAATCTCCTGGACAAATCAAACAGGAGAATTGCACAAAAGGAACATTACTGAGTAGCCAATTTGTATTAACAAATCAAAAACATTTACAACTTGTTTTTCTTCAAAGACTTAATCCGATTTTCTACGTTTTTTTGTATAATTTCATTTCAAACATTATTTCAATATAAAACCATATTTTCAAGGTGAGCTCCTCCTTTAAAATATTTACTTTCTGTCTTCTTGCTTCGTTCAGACACTCATTCCCACTCCACAATGGTGCAATCCACATTCTTCTCCATCTTTTCATCACCCTCACATGACTCCCCCCCCCCCCATCCCCTCTCTCTCTCTCCCTCTGACACCTCATCTCACCTCAGCCTCATGAAGATAGAATCTGTTTAACTTCATTAAACATGGTTTTTAAAAGTTCAATTTGAAAGTAAGAGCAATTGGACATGGTTTTTTGAGCAGTAACAATTTTATATCCAAACATAGCATGATCTCAATCAATGCCAGCACTCAAGCCCCCTGATCCCGTGTTGTAGCGTCCATTCCACAAATCGAAAAACAATGTGTGCATGCACAGAGCCAGATGAATATTCATATTTTAGAGCGTGGTTCGTTCAAAATTATTGAATATACATGAAGACGACAACAGATCACGATATGAATGGAGTCGCACAGCATGCTCTGTTCTTTGAGATATGCACATTCAGCAATATCATGAATATTCATGTATTTTTCAAGTGTGGAATGGATGCTACAACACAGGATCATTTTCATGGGGCAAGAAAATTGTATCCTTTTTCTTCCAAATCATTTTCAGAAGAGGATTTCAGAGGGTTTGCTGGTTGGCCAGCAAGTTGGTGAGTAACATATACCTCTAAACACAATTTTTCAACTTTTGAACTAATTTGAGAAAAATAAGCGAACCAAACTGACAGCTTTTCGGCACTGTCAATAGATGTGTGGGGGAGCCCAGTCAACCCCACTCAACCCCAAAAGTGGTAGATATGTGCCGCGGGGGGAGCCAAAAAACGGGGGCTTTGGAACGGGCTCATTGTGAAAAGGAGGGTCTTCAGAACGGGCTTCGGAACTACAAATGTTTGTGAAAACAGGGGTCTTTGGAACGGTTCACCTGCCTGTGAGTGCGTATGTATCCCTATGGAACAGGCATACATGCATGCAGGCTAGCCTGGCGGCACGGGCGCCAGGTGCGCTCGCGCAGAGGCAATGGTAGGACAGCGCTCTGCAGGCCGCTTTTCACCAAAAATGCAGCTCATTGTAGCGGATTAATGTGGCTGGAATGGCAAAACGAAAAACATGCGAAGCTTTGGATCAGATTTCCTTCTTTTTTTTTCTTGATAAAATGCTATGGTTTGGAACAGTTTTCTTTGTTCTTTTTCTCAATAAGATAAAAATGCTATGCTTTGGAACGGAAATTTGGGTGTAAAAATGGGAGTCTTCTCTGCGGCACATACCCACCACGCATTATATACTGAGTGCCCCCCCCCCCCCCCCCCCCCTCCCCGGGGTTAGGTCTAACAACGGACTAAAACTAAAAAGGTATCTCACCGCCCAAGCAGTGCAGTGCCGAAGACGTGGCCCCGGCGCGGCCGGCAGGGAAGGGGAAGAATATTCGGTCTGAACGCCTCAGCTTTTTACCCCATCGCTATCAGCTCGCGTTGCACTCACTGTACATTTGGTCTTAAACTGTCACTCATTCTCACATATTTCGAAACTTACATTCATCCATTCAGTCAATGATTACATGCTTCAGCATGGCCTGGTCCTTCTGTTGGTTTCTGGAATTTGATGCGATCCCAAGCAGAAAGAAAGAACCCACACCATCATGTAGCAGTTGTCAGACTCCGGCATCCCTTTCTGACATCTGTCGATAGAGGGCTTGTGAGGATTTCGTGATTGAGAACTTCTATGGAAGTACTACTAGTTGTAGAATAGTACCTCTCTCTTTCCATAATCTCCAAGATATTCTCTGGAGTTTAGCACTCAGCTTTGATTTTTTTTAACGGAATGATACATTATAAACATAATAATAGTTGAGATGGGTACATGGGCGTCGATCAGGGAAGGGGGACACGGGGGTCTCGTCTCCGCCACCAAGAAAAAAATTGGGAAAAGCCACCTGAATAAGCCAATAGGATATGTTCCCCATAAATTTTTTGACAGTGTGCCCCCCCCCAAGTGAAATATCTTATCAAATGTGTCTATAAAATAAGGATGTGTTTTATCCCCCCTTTAAAAGGGGGATAATGGAAAAGCATTTATGCTAAGACACTGAATTTCTCAGCACCAAAGTGGTCACACATGCAGGGCGGAGAGTGAATAGGCCTTTAAGTGCCATAACTGATATATATTTGGTCATCTAATATTCGGCCTCTGAGGCCCGTCATGCCCAATTTTTAAATACCCCCCACTCGGTCGGTCGGACATACTAGTATGTCCTTCTTGATATTGTGCCCCCCCCCCCCCCCTTCCAACAATAAAGTTTGCGCGATATGGCAGTCAGCTTTATAGTCGTCTAAAAGAGCCGGTTGATTCCAACACCTATATTTTCTCTCATTATTCCGAAGTCAGTCTATTCCCTGTTTACCAGTGGCAGCTAAAGAAAGGGGCAGTTTTCCCCCTATCAAGGGAGGGAATCATCTTTGCCGGTTTCACCTCTACAACCGTAATATAACAAATAGTTTTCTAGAGCTGGGAAATGCAAGATTTCAACAAATATATGTCTTGCTTGCAAAGACCAAGTTGCAATAAACTATTTTGCAAAGGTCAGTAAGGAAGGCTTCTTCACAAGACAAAAATCATTTCGATGTTAAACGTTAACGATGTACAGGGCAGCGCTACGAGGGGGCAGGGGTGCCCCCCCCCCCCCCTGCCATGATTTTTCAAGTGACAAAAAAAAAGAGAAGAAAAAAGAAGAAAAGGAGAAGAAAGAAGAAAGAACAATATGGGAAAAGAGATGGTTGGGTCATGTAACTATTTTACATCCCTTTCATTATTCATTCAAAATGTAAATAAACTCACCTATGGGTCATCTTGTCCCCCCCCCCCCCCTATCAAAATACCCTGCCGCCGCCCACTGACGATGTATGATTATTAACTTTTATCAACTTATCATTTCCTTTGGCCTAAAGAAAAAATGATAATTTTTCGATCTGTCGCCACACTCTCTTGCATATTAATGTAAACTCTTCTTAAGCTTTGAAAACGTAGTGTGAGTTGACAGGTGCTTTCGTCTGCAAAAAAAAAGGGGGGGGGCATGTAAATGTAAATGTGTTGGGACACTATCGGATCGATTTCACCGCCCCCTCTCACGAAATAAATTATGTAGTGATCTACTACTATGTGCCGACATGACCGATGTGTAAACTTCAAAATTGCACAGTATTTTCTCGCTCGGTCGGTATGCTTTCTTGCTTCAAGTGCAGAAATCCTCTAGCGCATATAACATGAAGGCTAAGATTGCCCCTTTGCCCATTTTATAATCGTTCCACGAGGCAAAGATTACAGAAAATTTAAAAATGATTCCCAAGTATATGTGCCCGCAGGACCTCATGAAAGATCAGCTTTTGTTGAATGGGCTATATACCTTGGTGAAATATGAGTGAATGAATGAATGAATGAATAAATGAATAAATAAATAAATAGATAAGTAAGTAAGTAAGTAAGTAAATAAATAAATAAATACATAAATAAATAAATAAAATAAATAAATACATAAATAAATAAGTAAATAAATAAATAAATAAATAATCAGGTAATCACCTCCAGTCTCTAAGCTTAAACTTTATATCTATATGCATTTATATGGCTATATTAATGCTCTCTAATTTTAATTTGATACTGTTATATGTAACTACTATTTATATTTCGAATCATTTTTTTGTTTAGGGTCTTAAATTGTTTCGTCTTACTTTGATTAATTTTGTGTTTTACTTTGTTATTGCATTAACTTTTCAACCACTTATGTTCATGTTTTTTTTTTCCTTTTAAATACCATTACCAAGATGCAAAACAGTTATATTACTGATCTTGTATATCCTGTATGAATATTTATTAAACAAAAAAATAAATAAATAAAATAAAATAATAAAATAACCCTCCCATTGCAATGCTCGTCTCTAGTTTCTCAAGGCACCATGCATAACAGTGGTAAACAAAATCCTGTGTTGATGCGTGCAACCATTGGCGTAAATCCCAATGGGGGGGGGGGATGGGGGGATATATCCCCCCACTTTTTGGAGGGGGGGATGGCGTGTACAAATATCCCCCCCACTTTTTAAGAACGAAAATATATTTTAATTAATCCGTTAGTAAAATCTTTGAATATCTGTCATAAACAACCATCATATTTTAGAATTTCTATTTGAAAATGCGATTGAAACCAAAAAGGTGGTTATTTTTGGCTCGCTCGCTTCGCTCGCTCGCAAAATATATATTAAAATGTGTGTAGGGGGGTCTGTGGGGGTCAGTGAGGGTGTGTGCTTATACTTGAATGTGAGATCGACAGAAAAAAAAATCGTCAAAAAAGTCAATCATCCCCCCCACTCCTCAGAGTGGATTTACGCCGGTGCGTGCAACCGTGATTAAATGATGTAAAGTTTCTTCTTCTTCTTCTTCTTCTTCTTCTACATGTACTTCTTGTTCTCCTCATTATTATTTCATTTGCAATGGAAAGTTTTAAACCTTGCACTTTTAAGAAATAGACCTATATATATATGTGTAAAAGGGGAAAAAATGTGCTTGTTATAGGGGAGGTACGCTGCAGCGCTCTGGTAGTTTGGGGTGTGGGCCCCATAAAAGTTTGGTGGGTTATCAAGAGTCAGAACGATTCAGGAGCTGCGGAGCGTTTTTGAAAATGGGGGGGGGGGGGGGGGCTGTGCATGTTAACAAGCATAATCATTGCCGCATTATTATTCGTGTATAGAGGCCAACGTGTCTACTAAAAAAGTGTGTGTAGGGGGGGGGGGGGCTCCCCCAGAGCCCCCGGCTCCACGGCCCCTGCGATTCCCTTTCCTTTATTTGTCCTGATATAACAAACCTAAAATTAGAACTTTTTTCAAAATGGGTCCTTCAATATATTATACATGGGCACCTAAGTGACTTTTTTTTATTATTTCATTGGGCCTCGAAATTATAGATATGACTACAACATATTACATCAAACCTAAATTTGATCTGTATATTCGTACAAGGAAATGCCCTTGGTTACGATCATCATCACAACGGGCCCCAGCGAGACCAGTAGCCAATCTTATTCAATATGTGTGCCAAATTTGCCACAGAAAATGCAAAATCAAAGGAAAAATTACTACATGCTGTAGTGCAGTGGCGTAATGATCCAAGTATTTTTTTTTGGGGGGGGGGCTGTATAAAAGAAAAGGGAAACTAAGAATAAAATAGGAAGGCGTAGGAAGGGTCAAGCTGCATGCTAAAAAAACAAAAACAAAACAAACAAGCAAAAACACAACACAACAAAACAAAGCAAAACAGAATAAATAAATTAAACAAACAAAAAAGCAAAACAAAATAAAAACAAAACACAAAGTTCCCAAGGAAAATGACGAATAACAGGATAACAAAAGGGCGGGCTAACTGTTACTCTGTTAGATACAGAAAATTCGATGCAGTGATAATGCTGGAAATATACAAACTGCAATTGAAAAAAAAAAGAATCTTGGTCGTGAAAATTGGGGGGGGGGGGGGGGGATGAAAATTCCCTAAGTCTGGAATACATTAGACAGTTTTGATACAAGACTAACTTGGAACCTACTGTTTCGGCCTGAAGTATTTCGACCGCTAAAAGCACGGTTGAACACACTAATTTACTCTCTTTTGACTGAGTTTCATTCTAATCTAAAATAAGTAGAATAGCAGATTAGAAATTATTAAGGTTCCACTTTTTATGAGCTGTAATGCATCAAAGGCAATCAATAACTGTTTTCAATTTAAAAGAATAAAAATATTATAGTAGTAGTGGGTCGATTGGCATAGGCTAAGTTTTAGTTGGCCGAATGTCTACAGGCTATTGGATCCTCGACTCGTAACGACGGCAGTTGTGTACGGAAGCGGCAAGACATAGCAACATCGTTTTAATCATTAATAACTTCATTATTTCCCCGAAGTTATGTCTCCTGATTATTTCTACATTTTATTTCAACTATAAAATGTAACCAGGAATACGGAAATCAACCTGACATGACGTTAAATTGGCGTCAGGATGAGTATTTCGAGTCGCTGCTGGCGCAGCCCGAGGATGCGGAGGCGCACAGGGCGTTGGAGCTGTTGGTGGATGATATCCACAAAGACAAGGAAAAGACGATCAACGCCTTCATCTCCCATTATGGTTCGGAAGATTTTCTCTGGGGTGTTGTCCGCTTACTTGCTGAAAAGAATGCAAGGTATATATACATTATTTCAACTCACTAATCAGTGTTACTGTTAACATAATCCGTGAACAGAAACTGCCAAATCCATGATCCTGATGAATTTTGATGATCACCAATCAAAACAATAGCAACATGTTATCAGATTAATACAAAAGTCGAAACAGAAGTTTTCTGTTAACTTAACATTACTCAGTAACATTGACTTAGTTTTAAATTTTTACAGTCAAAGATCAGAGTTATTCTATATGGGATTTTTAAAAGCCAACATATCTATAATATCATATGTGCAATTATAAATCTGAAAGTGAAGTGATGTCAAACTCAAAGAGAAGGGTGCAATCATCTGTAGATCTAGGTCTAGTTCAAAACGGTGGTTTGAATAGCGAAACTAATTGCCGACGCGAATGCAAAATTCATTGACTTAGATCTTCTAAAATAGATAAAAGTTCTGATTTTACTTACCAGCAATGTGCCTGAGGCTCTTAATTTTCTGCTTTCTGCTTCATATCTGATGAATGAACTGAAATTGGTGAATTTTAAGAAGAAAACTGATGCTTGTCAGACTCGTAGGTCGACAGCTTTCCGTCGAGTAACCAATAGAAAAGCATGCTATGTAGTTTCGGGACAGAATTGTCACTTTTGTGGGACGAGGTCAATTCATTGACCGAGTACACAGGATGAGTGGGTGCAATTAGATCTAGACTCTATATGTATGTGCAATTATAAATCTGATGTCAAACAAAGAGAAGGGTGATCGCGTGCAAATGCAAGGGAATGCAATATATTACCCACTTGCAACAGTTACGGGGTCTACTCTAATCTTAAATGTTAGAATAATTATGGTAAGCTTTCCTTTGAGCAGTTGATGCTGGGTTTGATTTCCTGATTAGGTCATGTTTCCTGACAACTCCGCATATCGCATACCGTTACAGTCGTGAATTTATGAACTACCGGTAATTTTTCTGAAGACGACCGGGAGATTCACAGGACTACCTCACTTTGTTTACCAGATGATGATGATTTAATTCGAGCATGTAGGCCTAATTGGAATGTGGCATGTTCAACTATGTAACAATTCATCTTCTTTTGTGATTTCCAGATTATCATATGCAAAAATCTTGAATTATTATATCAACTTCAATCTATATTAGATCTTTAAAAAAAAAATCTTTAACAGTTGTACGATAGGGGATTAAAAGCTCTGTACTGCTTAAACGTCATAAAATTCATTGGCTTACGCAATTTTTTTTAATCTCTCTTGGTCCTCCATATTCTGAAGTTAAATCTCTGAGGAACTTATGACAAACGCGCGCATGTCAACGACTCATATTTTCAAGTCAATATCATTACCAGTCAATGTCAAAATTTGCAAAATGAAGGGGTCCTAAAGCTACGCACACATAAAAAAATTGAAAGCACATCTTGATTTTGAAACGGACTTTTGTGAATTTCACCCAGGTTTCTAATGATGATATCTCAAGTTGCCCCCAACCTGCAGAAATATTCAAACCCCCTTTTATCTTTTTTTTTTGCTTGGATTTTAGATTTTCAAATAATTTGATCAGTAATATTTATTTTTCTCACATTTTTACTAAAAATTTTCCACTGTTCAATTTCAATTCTAATAATGCAAAAGCTTCTTGTGTGCGAGGGGGGAAACTCTCCCCCACACCTTTCCCCTGCTCAATCGCTTCACTTCCTCTCTTGGTGTTCCCTCCCATATATTAAAAAAAATATTCTCCTCCCCGCCCAGGAAAAAATTCCCGCGTACTACCATGTATTGACCAATTTCACCTCCGGTTTATGTATTTGGCCCTCTATCGGTGACGCCATTGCTGCGGTGGGCAAGCGCGCTGACCGCGATTGGCTCTGTGTACAAATGAATGTAAGATATGAGATATGCCCCAATATTGTTCCATTTACTTTATTCTAGATCAATAAAATAAAGCATGGATACATGGGTAGATGAGTTAAGACAATGGTCATATCTGACGGATGAAGGTATGATGTATTCTTGTACTTTCGATGGTTTTTTAACTTAGTTTTGTCAGTAAAAGTTCGATTGCAGCATAGAAGCTGTAGTAAATGGGAGCCCTAAATCTTACCCTGTTTACAAAGTCATGTTTTCACCCATTAAATTTTACGTCCAAGTACATAATGATAATGTTTCTTGACTTCAAAGTCCTTTCTGTTGATGTTTTTACCCACTGGCGACGAATTCCTCCATATTGCTTTAATACGGAAACCTGTGTAGGGAGTACGGCTTCTCACACAAACACCGCACAGCTGCGACCTGAACTTCCCTGATAATTTCTCATTGCAAATGTTAAACTAAATCTGCATATACTGGTCAAAATAGACAAAAAATCGAACGAATGTACATAATGCGCTATTGACTTGTGTACTGTAAAAGTTGGAGTGCCCACCGCAATATGTCGAAATGTTTCGAACAGTCTGCTGCCCTCTTGTGTTGTGAAATTGGCCTATATTCAGGTTAGATTATGTCTGTTCAAAATTATAATTACCATTTGTCTGAAGGAAATTGGGAGGGGGGAATCAAAATCAAATTGACAGAGACTTGAAAACAAAAATGGATTGTGTGAATCTGTACTATTGAATGGATTACTTGGGAAACATTTTTTTTTTTTTTTTTTGTGATATGCCTCTCAGGGGAGCCCAGAATATGTAGAGCTGAAATTATCCAAATGCACAATGAATGATGATGGGAGGTTTGAATAAATAAAAGAAAAATCCTTAAATTCCAGTCTGCCAAATACTGCTGATTGTTCATTGAGTCCCTGTGTTCAGGATTTAACAAGAGATATTACGCAATGGAGCAGTGAATAAAGGTGCTTGATTTGTTGAGGAGTGGGAAGTAGAGTGTTTGCAGGGTGAAAAGTGGGATGTGGTTGGGAAAACAGATCAGTCTGCTAAACTTTGTATTCTTGTAGATGTTGAAGGCAGAGAAAAGTATTTCTGCAAACATGGGTTGGAAATCTGTTTACAACTTTACAGTCATCTGTTTCTGCATTTGTATGTGCTATGGTTTAGATAAAGGCTAGCCTTGAATAAGTTGAACTGGAATAAAATTGCATGCAAGGCTGATTTGAATCTGAAAGGAAATTTGTCTGTGTGTACATGTCAGTGCTCTACTAAAATCATCAGCATGTGCACAAATAGTATTAAAGTGAGAGTATTTGTTGATATTCAGATCCCAAATGCAAATATATGACAGTCCAGATTGAAGCTGAGGTAGGCTTTAGTGAAAGTCGTCTTTGTCTCTGTGGTATAATTTTTCAAGGATTTACATGAATGTATTCTAAACTAGAAAAAGAAATGGAGGGGAAAAAAATCTT
The DNA here is from genome assembly GCA_029962745.1 of Echinometra lucunter. NCBI lineage: Eukaryota > Metazoa > Echinodermata > Echinoidea > Camarodonta > Echinometridae > Echinometra > Echinometra lucunter. The sequence goes on along the minus strand of CM057165.1, from coordinate 25,012,143 downwards.
TCCAGTTCAATTTTTATGCAACACAAAGACAGTACTTTGCTCAGAATTGTGTAAAAAAAACTTTTCTTGTGTTTTTTGTTGTCATCTTACTACAACTTTATTATGACTGATGAAGTTGATTTAATCTTTGAAATAAAATGTTATTGTTGTATCATTTGAGTTTATCAACAAATAGAGCACAGGCTCTAGCATGAGCATTAAAATTTACTTTCATGGAGATATTGAAGTAAATCATGAGGAAATTCTTGTTCCAAATATATCGCTGATCCTGCATAATTGACAAAATACAACAAATTAGGAAATAACTATCCACAATGAGATTGTAGCTGCCCTATACTCTGTACTTTAGGACCTCTTTATTGATCTGTCTATTGTAAATTAGGGCTAACTTCTGGGTCTTTTGATGTAAAGAAGTGTAAGCTCACAAAGGATTGGCTCCTAATTATTGATTAACTGAACAAGGCATTTACTAGGAACCATTTCTGAATACCTGTCATTCAGTAGGGGTGTGGAAAAGAAAAGGTCCTAACTTCTAATAAAGAATAGTATCAATGATTGTTTTGTTTTTGTGTGATGTTGTAATACATTGTACATGTAGACTTCAATTCTGTATGTAATTAGACCATACTTGTCTGAAAACTTAATCATCATGAATGAAAATCTCGTAATGTTATCAAGGTGTTCTTGTTGAGAAGAACAGAATGATGATACAGAGTATGCCATAAAATATCATGATAGTACAGAGTGACAGAAGAAATATGAGGATACATAGTGTTTCATGAAAAATATTGCCTTCATTATCTTCTATGTAACAAATCTAGAAAGAATGGCTATGAATCTATAAAAGCTTGTTTTTACAATTAAAGTGATTATTGTCAGAGTGGTCTGGAATGCTGCCTGTATCTTTATTATCCCAGCAGAGCACGACTCCTGCCATGTTTGTGTGACGTTAATCACCACTGCCCCTCTCCCATAACATAGCAACTGACCTTTTACTGACATGCTGTCTATGATGATACAGGGTGTGTCATGGAAAAAATATTACGTTCAGTGATATTTTACATTTTGTGCATTTTACAGAACCAAAAAGATTTCTTGTGAGCAGGAAAAAAAACAATTTTTCACAATAAAACTATTTTTTTTTTTTACAGAGTGGCCGGAAATGCTGCCTACATCTTTGGAACCTTAGCAGAGCATGATCTTGGCCAGGTCCGTGTGATGTCACTCATCAATGGCTCCTCACCTCACAACATCCTAACTGAACTCACTGATATGTTGTCTTATGATGATACAGAGTGTGTCATGAATGCGGCTGGTACCATGGGAACATTGGTAAGAAATATTTTGATAGATGAAATGGAAAATAATTATTAAGTGTGAAAACTCAGGAAGTAAAGAAATGTCATTACGTGAATTTCAGCATGCCCAGTTTGGGGAGGAGCCCTGATAGCAGAGACTGGTAAGAATAACATCATATTAACGTCTTTTTAAAGTCGTGTCATACGTCTTATTTACGTATTATATGTACGTCTTTAAGACGATACTTTGCACCAGCACACGACGTAAAATAGACGTCATATTTTTACGTCAGTTTTACATCATATTGGTCGGAAAAACCGTCCTTATGACGTCTTTAAGACCCAAAGGAAGCTCACAGACTGGTAAAAATCACATCATAAAGACGTCAAAGCTTCAAAGCTGGTTTATAAAATATTTTAGAATGTATTCAACATTATGATGTTTTCTCTTTGTTAATGTTCTAGCCTACAGATTGTTCTATACCAGCCCTATATCCTGACATCCTACATCCTATACCTAACTACTGATGCTTTGTATCGACATTACTATATATATATATATGGACTATAGTGTAGTACTTGAAAAAAACAGTTAGAAATTACAATTTCTTGATACATTCTGAAATACCCTGCTCACGACATTAACTGAATGGTGTTCAATATGAAAGTACATTGTTCATTAAATCAGCAGTTGCAATCATTGAATAAAATGTTGAAATTCAAATGTTATCTTCCTTTTTTCGCAAATTTAGTTATTTCTGGTCATTCAGGAATATTCATGAATCACGATCAACTATTACAGTCATATCACAACGTAAAACTGAAGTAAACACGTCATATTATGGTCTTGGCAGGAAGAAATTCCTAAAATGCTGTGAGCACTGAAATTGGTAGTCAAGCTGAGCCGGGGTATAATATTGAGAGCGCCTTGAGCACCTTTGTTTAGTGAATAGATGCGGTGTATAAATATCCAATACTGTTAGAATACCTGAAAATTAACTGATTACCTTCTTCACTATATGCAAGGCAGCGTAGCGACGGAGCGGAAGATTTTATATTTTTTGAACAGTCAAACATATTTTAGAGCTCTTTAGGAAAGTCTTCACAATCTGTTGTCCCCGATCCGTTGTAGCCTTAACTCATTGTTTTCAACATGCACTTTTGTTCCAAATTTGCGTCTGGACAATCCTCTGCAAAATCTCCCGGGGAGCAGCCTTTCAGACCGAGACATTATTTCTAATATTCAACTATTTTCTGGCACTAATTCCTTTAAAAATGATTATGTATATTAATTCCATAAATAGTTTTGGATATTGATTACTGAAGCACTGAAACTAAAACGTACCATTTCCTCATCTAGCTTTTCAGCTTTGAAGTCTTGAAAGGTAATGTAATTTACTTTTCTCATTTTTCCAAGAAAAAATTAGTTTACAAAGGTATTTATTCCTCTGTATCGATATTTGGAAACTAATAGTGGGCGTCACGATGTACATTGAACTCTTGCTTTTGAAATGTGATTAAAATGACACCACTCTCGCTTTTCAGCTTCGAAATCTTGAAAGGTAGTGTGACTATTCACACTTTTCTAAGAAAAATGAAAATAAAGTTTCCAAAGGCATTTATTTCTCCCTTCCGTCTTTAAAAGCTTTCGATAGTTGGAAACTAAATATAATGGGCGTTATCATGATCATGCACGTTAGATTCTTGCTTTCGAAATTGGATGACACTGCTCGCGCTTTTCAGCTTTGAAATCTTGAAAGGCATTGTAAATGAATGTTCTCGATTTTCCAAGAAAACTGAAAACAAAGCTTCCAAACATGCCAAGGTATTTTTTCTCCCTTCTCCCTTAAGAAAATTTCATTATTTTGAATCGTAATGATGTACATAAGATGTTTGCTTTTGAAAGGTGACTGATAAGAAACTGCTTCTATACTTAGACTAAGACAGTTTGGAAAATTTGTTATGAATTTTTGAAATTTAAAGTTAGATGACTTCATATACATGAAAATAAAAACAAAACAATCCTTCAAAGTGTGATAAATATTTGGTGATGGAGCCAGTAATAAATGATAAGGCATGAAAATAAACTTTTGGTCCATTAAATGATCAAATTAGGTAGTTTCTATTGAAAAGAGAATTCAAAGTCGGTAGGTGCTTAAATTCCATGAAAAGTGGTAGTCTACCGCCTAAATCGGTAGAGTTGGCAAGTATGTGATTTTCACCCACTAATTTGCTCTCAGCCACTCAAATGAAAGGATTTTCAGTTGCTTAAACAGTTGTCAGTGAAAATCACTGACAAAACTCTTCATGGAATGTTCCCCTATTAATTTCAGGTTAGAAAATGAAAATTTCTTCTTTGAATAAATCTTATGTCTTGAAAAAGCAAGAAGTTGTTTATGAGGATTGTTGTGATCTCATTGGAAAAGCTATGAAAAAATGGTAACAATATATGGATTTAAAAAATAACGTAAGAATCACGACATATTGTGGTCTTTAAAAAGTTGTTAAAACGTAAGAAATAATTGACGTAAAAACCCTGTCTTATTCTGGTCTTAGAGAAGACGTAATAAAGTGGTAAATAGTTTGATGTAAAATTTACATCATATTATGATCAAACAAAAAGTGGGGAAATATTGGGTCATAAAAATAATTGACGTAAAAACCCCATCTTTTTCTGGTCTTAGGGAAGACGTAATAAAGTGGTAAATAGTTTGATGTAAAATTTACATCATATTATGGTCAAACAAAAAGTGGGGAAATATTGGTCATAAAAAAGACGTTGTATTGCCGTCGCAAAATAGTCATCTATACGACGTATGATGTGTGGACCAGTTTGAGACCATTTTATGACGTCTTAAAGATGTACGTCTGCTATCATGGAAGGCCAGGCTTATGAAAATAAAATGATAGAAAACCTTGTATTGGACTAATTGTTAAAATTATTTGATGCAGAAAAAGAGTTTCATTTGCCCAATATACTTAAAGCACTTTTATTGTGAAACATACTGCAAATTATGCACAGTATTCTATATATATCTCATTTCATATCTGTTGTCAAGTCAAAAGTGGAATTATGTAGCTGCCTGTTATGGTTAATTCAATTTTTCTTGAAAGGATAAATGACTAGTTTTGCCACACTGAATGATTCATGATTATTTTTCATCGTGTATTCTTTTTTAGTCCTAATTAATGCTTATTTATGAAATGTGTGTGTATGACCATCCTTTATACAGGCAGAGAGCCAGGCTGGCAGGGACTGGATGCTTGGTGAACCATGCTTGGATGATCTTCTGAGAAAGGTTACCAGTCTTCTCTCATCTGCCAACATGTGGACTGCTAGTAATGCAGCGCTAGTTCTTGCCAGGTATCAGTCTTCTCTTGCGAAAAAAAAAGCATTTCAGCTCGACCTATATATTTATTTTCAAATCAAAGTATCAGTTCTGTCGGAAGTATAAATTTTATTTTAATTTATTTTATTTTCAAATGAAAACATATGCACACACATGTTATGATATTTAATTGTGCACATAGGATATTAACGATTATCCTAAGCTTACATAGGCTGTTTGCTTGTCAACAGATATAAATATCAAGATGTGTTTTTTGTTTGCTTAAGGTAAAATGTTTAACCGAAAGTTTGATATTGATAAAAAATTTTACATGCATGTTGATATGACTTTTTCTGAAATATGTGTGTTTCTCTGGAATACAGAGGAGAGAGAGAGAGAGAGAGAGAGAGAGAGAAAGAAAGAAGGTCTTTTGTGAGGCGAAGATTTTACTTTTAACAAAACATTGCCATATTTCATACTTTCTTGACAAGATTATCAATAGCAGAGGAGGGATGTCAGCGTTTGTTGAATCATTACAGCTCACTGCAGATCCTGACCAAGCTGGTAGAATCTCTTGGAATGGATGAAGCTGGTAGGTCAAATTTCACTAGTCACAATAGATCATGTACTTTTAAATTTGGCATCTAGGCTTTATTAGAGTTAGCAGTTGATATAACCAATAAAGTTCCTAATACGAATTACTAATAGACAGTACCGGCCGCACAGAAACGCTGTTGATAGCAGGTTTGTTAGCGCTAACAAGTCACTAACAAATCAGCCACTAACAGCACGGGTAAAATGACCGCACAGAAAGCGCTGTTAGAGCGCTGTTAGACACCCGCGCTGTTAGAGTGCTGTTAGTGGATTTGAGCCATAGAGTTAGGTAAAATCAACGAACGTAGAGGGCGTCAACACTGAAAAGTGTTGACGCCCTCTATGTTCGTTGGGTAAAATCTATGATTTGTGCGTAGTAATCTATTTATAGATTGATGAATCTTGTTGATACAGCACTACACAGTGCATTGTTGTCTTCGTGAGTGACGGATTAACGAACCTTCGGAATAGCGAACCTTCGGAATAACGAGCTGTAACCTACATAAAGTAGAGGATGGGAGGGGGGGGGGGGTATTGTGATCATGCATTACAAGTCACCGACCCCCGTTTTATCCTCTGGAAATTTAGAAAAATATTGTTGAATATGGAGACATTAAAATAATTATATTAGATTTAAAAAGTTAAATCAAAATAATTTTCATCTAAGAAAATATAGGCATGCTCTAGAATCTATTATGAAGTATGATACATTGTAGTCTGACCCACCCCCCCCCCCGAAGTATAGTTCGTCACCCGTAATTAATCCCACTTTTGTCGGCCGTGGCCGCTTTGTTTAAGAGGGGTCGTAGAGAACATGCACCACGTCCCGCTGTCGCGGAGGTCCAACCCTCTCCGCCCCAGTGGCAGAATGTTTATATTCAAGTCAGATTAACTTAGATAGATACTTTCAAATTAGAGCTAGACTAATAAGATTCAAAGAAATCCAATTCGACGTTAAATCAAGTTTAAATTTAGATCTATTAAGTTGGGTTTATTTTCACTTCATATACGAGTTTAAAATCATCTAATCATCTAATGTAAGTTAGAGGAATGTAATTTATGAATATATACAATGGAATATCATTTCATGAACAATATTCATATTACGTTGTAAGAAATGACATGGCATGCAAGTATGTCGGCATATTTTGTGCTAAATCCTATTACTTTTCATAGATTATAGGTCTAGTAATGATAAATTTCCTAATTTTCAACAATTCATCCAATAAGCATGAAGAAGAACAAGAAAATTATCATTATATTAAGATTAAGATACACAAAACAATTTTGCAAGCCCACTTCTCACCATTTTTTTTTTTTTAGTTGGAAAGGGCTCTTCCCCGGGCTCTTCACTCATGATAGACTATTTGCCAAAGATGATTTTCATCATCACTGGCTTTAATGCTTATTATGTAGCCTATTACACTATTAAGTTACATTGACTGTACTTAAAGGTACACGGTTACTAACATAGGCGTCAGAAGCGGGGGGGGGGGTGGGGGGGGGCAATTGCCTCCCATCATTCGAAAATTTTTGCCCTCAAAGGGCCCCCTCGGAAGAAAAAAGGAAAATAAAATGGGATCACAACCATGTAAAATGAGCATACTGGCATGATTAGTGCTCTCCAATGGAAACTTTCATTCAAAAATCAAAATTTTCTTACTTGGTCACTACGCAGCCTCGTATAGTAATCAGAAGCAACGTTTCTCAGTATTTAGAAATTCTTTCTATCATCTATGAAAAAGGGGCAGATGCTTGCTTTATTCGGGGGATTATCCCCCCCCCCCCCTTCCTCCTCAGTATCCTCATTATTGGCATAAGGGGGCCCGTATTTTTTTTGTTGTCATATTTGGGCAATGCCGGAATATGAAATTTCTGTAAATTTTCACCATCAAAATTGTAAAAAATTTGCGCGCGAGCGAAGCGAGCGCGAAAGTTGTGAAACTGAATAGTTGATTTTTGGGCAGTGGGTGTCAGCCCCAACGCCAAAATTTAACAGTATGCCATGCATAATCCTCCCATTGCCATGGCCGATCTCCTGAGTCTCTTACGCCATCCTAACATGCTAGAAGCGGTGAAAATAATCATGTTTCAAGTACGTATGATGAGAGAAAGCTGGGACCCTTCCGGCGCGCCTGGTTACTCACCGTAGTGTTCTTTCCAATGCAGGGCCTACATGTCAAAAAGGTCTTCAAACACTGCTTTGGAAAACCGATATTTCCTGAAAAAGTCATTTTCATTTCTTCTTGAAAGCATCATATTCAAGCTGTGAAGTGCTCTAAATTACCATTTTCCGCTCTTCAAAACTTGAAAATTTTCTCATTCAGTCGCTGTTGGCTTCCTAGCACACTATTAGTTTGTAATGTAAATGTTCACTTCATGATCTAGTTTTAATCAATATCTTTGCTCCATTAAGCATTACCTGATTTTACAAAGATTTCTCTCTATATCAAGTGTAACAGAAAAATGTTTATTGGGGGCCACTAAAAGCATTGGCGTAAATCCCGGGGGGATATATCCCCCCACTTTTTGGAGAGGGTGGATATATATGGCATTTACAAATATCCCCCCCCCCTCACGTTTTAAGGAGGAAAATATATTTTGATTTATCAGTTAGTAAAAATTTGAATATCTATCATAAACAACCATCATATTTTAGAATTTCTATTTGAAAATGCGATTGAAAACCAGAAAAAGTGGTTATTTTTGGCTCGCTCACTTCGCTCGCTCATCATATTTTATAATTTCTTTTCTAAAATGAAAACAAAAAAGTGGCCATTTTTGGCTGGCTCGCTTCGCTCGCTCGTCATATTTCAGAATATTTATTCGAAAATGCAATTAAAACCAAATAAGCGGTTATTTTTTGTTCGCTAGCTCGCAACATTGACATTAAAATGTGTGTAAGAGGGAAAAAATCGTCCAAAAATTCAATTACCCCCCCCCCCCCACTCCTCAAACTCAAAGTGGATTTACGCCGGCGACTAAAACTCGAGCTTCACACTCGATTTTTCCATACACGCAAAAAAAAATTGACGGCCCCTGCCCCCAACATTTTCTTTTGCCCTCCATTCCCCCCCCCCCCTTTATAGTGGTGCCGCCACTGCTCCTCGTGGCTTTATCAGCTAAATCTATGTCGTCCCCTATACCCGCCACTTTCTTAATTAGGTCTAGGTCTATTTTGAACCATTTTGAATTACTTGGTACAAAAAGTGGGAGACAAGTTATAGCGCACGACAAGAAATTATTCACTAACATTGCCACTATAGGCGCCCCTAGCACTGTTAGTGAGTTGTTAAAACATTACCACTACTGTTAGCTTCTGTGCGGCCTTGAAACGGTAGGCTAACAGCGCTGTTAGTGAATTCGACTAACATTACGCTTCTGTGCGGCCAAACCAACGCTATCGGTACTGTTAGTGCGCTGTTAGCGCTAACAACGTTTCTTTGCGGCCAGTACAGATCTTTAGTGATTTTCCATTTGTGATAAAGTAGCTATTAGTAGCTGACATAAAAATAAACATTTTGAATTTAAATCAAAGTAAATACTGAAAGAAACATTTTCAATTTTTTGGAATGCTTTCAAGTGCGTACTCTTTCTGATTTGATAGCATATAAACTTTTTTTTAAATATCTTCTTTTTTGTTTATTCAAATTGTGATTGACCACCTACATAACTTTCATATGGAATCAATGACCAAAGATTTTCATTGTAAAATATGTATTTTGACTTTCTTTTAGGGAGGGGAATGAATTCAGCGTTTGCTATTGGACGTCTTTGTGATATCGATGATGGAAGGCAGAGATTACTAAACCACAGAGACTCAGAGAAAATGGTAAGAGTATATCATATAGAAGATTGAGGAGAATTGCTTGTATTAATTGTCTTATTGTAGACCTGTGAAATGAATAGTATACACATTAATGAAGCTAGTATGTTTTATGATTATGTTAGGCATTATGTTTTTGTATCCACTGTTTCGGGGGGGGGGGGGGGGGGTGGGGGGCTGTTAAAAAAAGTTAGAATGATATGGATTCAAGTGCCAGAAATAATGTGATTATGTGCATTTTGAGTAGTTGTTATTTTCATGGTCATGGGATTTCCAAGCTGCATACCAGTGTACACAATCTTCCACCTCTGTCATTAGAAATTGACCTGTCATATGACTGTCATATTTCTTAAATTCATATGCATGTGTGCAGGGTAACTTCTAACTTTATAGACAGTCTTTAGTAAGTGTAGTGACCACTCCTATCGGTGATCTGATAAGAATTCAAACAACAATGATATTAATCCATTTGATGATATTTTAATATTTTGGAAACCCCTAGCCTCTAGTTTGAGAAAATATATATAGATATTTGGTCTTTTTTGTTCATTTCTGACATCACTACAGGTTGAAAGCTTATGCTGTATGTTAACAAGTAAAGACTCTGGCTGTGGGAAGAATGCCTGCTATGCCCTGAGCTGCCTTGCAAGCAGTGATCAAGGTCACAAGAGGTTATTACTTCACAAGAATTCAGATATGATGCTTCATTTACTGGCGCAACAGCTGAGTAACAATGATGGAGAAACAGCATGGTTTGCTGCTATGTAAGTAATTTTAAAAAATGCTTAGTTGATTCATTCATGCCTTACAGGGAGTGTGTGAGATATAATTATTATTATTATTACTACTACTACTGCTACTACTGCTACTACTGCTACTACTGCTACTACTGCTACTACTGCTACTACTGCTACTACTGCTACTACTGCTACTACTGCTACTACTACTACTACTACTACTACTACTACTACTACTACTTCTAACTGCTACTGCTACTACTACTACTACTACTACTACTACTACTACTACTACTACTACTACTACTACTACTACTACTACTACTACTACTACTACTTCTAACTGCTACTACTACTACTACTACTACTACTACTACTACTACTACTACTACTACTACTAACTGCTACTACTACTACTACTACTACTACTACTACTACTACTACTACTACTACTACTACTACTACTACTAACTGCTACTACTACTACTACTACTACTACTACTACTACTACTACTACTACTACTAACTGCTACTACTACTACTACTACTACTACTACTAACTGCTACTACTACTACTACTACTACTACTACTACTACTACTACTACTACTACTACTACTACTACTACTACTACTACTACTACTACTACTACTACTACCACCAGCTATTCAATATACAACAGTAAATCAACAAGACAGTACACAAAGAGAAAATGAATAAATGACCATAAATGTCCAGAATAGGTTCATGGACCAGTGCCCTCTTGCATAAAATTTGTGATTAAACACAGCTCAAAAATTAAACCCAAATGCGTTTATTCGCAACTTTTATGCAAGAATTGCCTTGGGCCTTCTTGCATAAAATTGCATGATTACTTGTTAAAGTTGCGCACTTGGATATTGTTACATTTTGTTTCTTTGAAATATAAAAATGATCACAACAACAATGTGATATTTCCTGATAAGAGATGTTCTTACCTCTTCTATTACGGTATTCATTTTCCAGGACTCTACGAACTCTTGCTGGAAAGAGGCAGGGTGTGCTCAGACTCAGGGACCATTCGGATGTTGTACCACTTCTTAAGGTATGTTCTAAGCTGCCATGAAGGAATCCAAAGGAAATAGTTATGTTACGCTGTAAAGGTCTTTCATCATTTTACAGCAAGAGGTATTATCTTGATCATAGTTTTATGTTACATGAGTCTTGAATATCCTGTTCTTAAAAGGCATCTTATGTAGGTAGTCTGTATTTTCAGGTTTGTTTAAATTGTAATTTTTTTTTTTTTTTTTTTTTTCACAGCAAATATCCCAAAAACCTAGTGTGAACTCTGACCTCATGGAGGAAGTTGACCTGACCCTTGAACTCTTGAAGCACCTTGCCAGACCTGATGTTCCAGGGTTAGAGGTCAAAGGTCCCCATGAAATAGAGGTCACCTGGCCAGCTGTAGAGTTGAAGAGTGGACTGCCTGTCACGTATTCCTTGTTCTGTGGTAAGTTGAGAATCATGCAGGTATTGAAGATGATGTTTCTTACTGGTAGTATGAAGGATACTGGAGTGTAACTTGTTTGATATGTTCTTCTATTCTTCTGTTGTTCCACTTGTATCAAAACATACACATTCCAAATACTTGATGTACCCAAGCATGATTTTCAATGAATTTCATTTGAATAGAACAAAAAAAATCAAGGTTCAAACTAATAGCTGACTCTGCCTATAGATGTTACAGTGCAATGTGATTGAGGTCAGTGCAAAAACTACAAAAATTCATGAATTGCTTCATAATCATTTCTTTTAAGGGGGCAGGGGAGGGGGTGGGGCAGGGGAAAGGGGGGGGGGGGGAGGGTTTTCTGTCAGATCTTTCACACACCATTGATTTGAAAGGGAATTAGGGTTTTGAATCCCATATTGTGTCATTGCATTTTACCCTTTCTTGTGAAATGTTGTTCTTTTCCATTGTTTATGTGTTTTATTTCTTTTTTATTTTATTAAATATTTTTTTGCTGTTGTTTACAGAAGGGAAACAAGTGTATCATGGACCGAATACTATGCAGCTAGTCTCAGGTCTCAGACCTTTCACCAAGTATACTTTCAAGCTTCAGTTACACACTGAGGGGGATGATAGCCCTCACAGCAATGAGTCCGTTGCTAAGACACAGGATTCTGGTAAGTTTAGTGGTGAAAGAGGATTGGTCAAGAGATTTAATTTAATTGGAATTTTGTGAACAGTTTTGAAGGTGCTGTTTGACTCTTGAAAATGCATTTCTCAAAATAAGTGCAAAGTGTAATGATAATCAGAGTTATATGTGAGATAATGTGTACTGTACTCCTTTGAAATTCCTTTTCTAATTATTGTAGAGGCTCCGATGTTTTGTTTATTTGTACAGATGTATTCTTTTTTTTCATGGCACCAATTTTTTCCTTACTGAATGATGATGTTATTTCTTAAACTTTTTAGGGATGTTCTTTTGTGTTCTCTCCCATTTTGAGAGAAGTTGATAAAAGATTCCTCTTCTTTCACTATTGATTTTTTTTTTTTTTTTTCTGTTTGTTTTTGTTTTCTATTTGAAAAGAATGCCTCTTGAACTATTTCATACAGTTTAATATATTCTTTTGAAAACTCTTTGATCTCTTATTACAATTTCCTGTTTGACTTGATCAGTTCCTGATGCGCCTGAGGCATTGCGTATCCTCGGTATAACCACATCTCAGGTCAGACTAGGTTGGGCTCCACCTGAATACAACAATGGTGGTCTCAAGGGATATGTGGTGTATAATGGCAAACATCAGGTGGAAACCACGTCTGAACTCAACTCAATCATTAGCGGCCTGGCACCGAAAACCACTTATCAGCTTTATGTGAGTTATTGAATATTTGGTAGTTTTTGTTAAACATTAATAGAAAAAAAAGTTTTCTTAGCAAAGTAATTAACTGGTTATTAAATACAACTTTGTAATCACCCCACCACTTTCAGCTTTATTTGAGTTTCTGAATGTTAGTTCATCGCTTATATTTTAATAAGTAATAAATTTTTTTGGCCAAGAAAAATGGAAATTTAAATGGAATTTTGAGTTGATGGGTGGCTCATTTAGATATAACCTTGGAAAACATTTTTTAATCAGTCTGGATTTTAAACATTATATATGATTTCTTTATGATGCAGTTATAACTCTTTCTTTGCTTATTCCATTTCATTTTAGGTATGTGCATATAATCATAAAGGAAAGGGACCTAAATCTTCTATCAGTGCAACAACAGAAGAGCTAGGTAAGTATTCTATGCTTGAATGTTTCTGTTGACTTCCTTCTTTATTAGCTATGCCTCCATGTACTATTTCACATTATAGAGTTGCAAGATTTTAAGTAAAGATAAAGAAAGAAAATGTCTGGAATACAATGTTATGAGTATGTAAGAAGTTGTCTTCAGTGCATATTTGCCAAATAGCTGTTGATACTCAGGATTAACAGTAATGTTTGTAACCTGAAAACCATCATGTACTGTACAATATCTTTATTACTTTGGCTGGTAAGTAATTAGTAATACTTCTACCATTTATAACTATCTTTCATTCAGGAAAGCATGCACCAAGCAAGCCGACACTCACAGCACGTGGGCGGAGTCAGATCCATGTGACATGGGCCCCACCCGATTACCCCTTAGGAAGAATATACCGGTTTGAAGTGACCATGAATGGTAAAGTGGTCTATTCTGGACGTGATCTCAGCTTCACTGCCAAGAACCTTACTCCTAACACAGAGTATACCTTCACAGTAAGTTTTTTGTTTGTTGGTTTGTTTGTTTGTTTTTTTGTTTGTTTGTTTGTTTGGTGTGGGAAGAGTCTTGACTTGATATGTACATTATATATTAACTTAATTAAGAGTGCACCCACCAGGATTTCTCATCCCCTACTTTCCTCCGTTCTCTATTTCTTCATCTTTTTCCCTTTCTTCTTTTTTTTTTGTAAAATATTTCTCTCTGAATAATCATATTGATTCTATGTGTAATTGCCAATGAAAATTTAATTTCTTTGAGTATGTATGTGTTCAAAGACAGAACAAATTCTCTATTACTATGACTTTCAAGTATCCTTTCATCCCTGGGTGGAGAGTGGAAAGTATGTTTGTGATTTGTGTGGCCACTTTAGTAGCCACTTTTAAAGATTTTTTTTTCTGAAATTCTATAATTAATTGATATAATAGGAAGATAAAAGGTTAGTAGATTGTAAGGATAATAGGGTCAGATAGTAAGGAGATATTAAATCAGTTTGGATGATTATTTTATTCCTTATTGTATAAAACATGTGCAAATGGCCTCTTGGACTTTAAATGCATATTTGAAGGTTCAAGTTATGATAGTTTCCTATTCAGAGTCAAGATAGCTTTAAATCTATTTCTTTTTGTATCAGTTTTTGTAACATTCATGTGTTGGAATCTTTGAGAGTTCAGACTGTTTGGTCACCATACTGTTGATACTGTATGTATGCCAAATTTTAAGTGTTTTATATTATCTTTACATTTGCCCTAAATTTGATTTTGACTCCTTTTGTCAGGTTATTGCTGTTACAAGTGAAGGCAAATGCGAGAGTGACACAGTAAAGAAGAAAACAGGAAAGGATGAATGTAAGTAACTTGTTTCTAAATCAGATTTTGGAAGAGATTCAAAAGAGATGTGAATGTGAATCTCATCTGGTTTACAGTCTTTTTCAGGACTTCACTCTTTCTCAAGAAATATACTCTCCAGTCCATTTACTCTCTATCTCACCTCTCCATTTCTTCTCCTCTCAACTTTCTCCACTTTTTCCTCTAACTCAACAGTCCTTTTCAGGACTTACCACATGGTGAACCAGAAACCTCATCCACATTAGTTGGGAACTTTTTGCAAATGTAGTGGAGGTAATGGCCTTAATCATTGCCATGTTACAATGTAAATGATTAATTTGTAGTAAATTGCATGTGTATTATAGGAACATGATAACCAGAGAGGCTGATAATGTTTTACTCCTGTCTTCTTCTTGTAGATAATGTCCAGTCTACAGCTCCTGTATTCTTCTCACACCCAACAAAAGCATCCCTGGAATCAAAACCAAGCAGTAAGTCACATGGTACAGGGTGTATGCCAAATTCTAGTGAGAATCTTCATTTTCTCTTTTTAATGTTTTCATTTAATCTGTTGCCTTCAAACAGTAAAAGACGGTGGTATTCATTTGAATGAAAAATACACAAACTCTTCATTGGTTTGTTGGTTTATATTGTCAGGATAGCAATTAAGAATTCTAAGACTTTTAATTACTGTTGCATTTTATTAGCTGTAGCACAAAATTTGAATTGAAATAGCTAGTCACCATGGACCATCTACTTGTTTGTGTGGTAAGCTTTCTATCTTTTGTTCATTTTTTGCCTGTTAGATAAACCCAAGGAGAGGTCCAACCCTCGATCTCCATCTAGACATAGCAAGAAAAGAGATTATCATCAGGTGAGTGCAACTAATCACTCTACTCTGGCCAAAATCTAGAAGATTTCCACTTCCACTGAAATCTTATATTTTTAATTTGTTATATGCAAAAGACAAGCAGGCTTCAACAACCAAATTAGATGAAAGACTGACTTGTCTTTTCACCTTTCTTTCCAACATGGGAAAGTGCCTAACTTAGACAGAGAATGAAGCTATACGGGAGAAACACCTATCATATTCAAATTTTAGACATCTGGGTGGTGTTTTATCAAGTGTCTTGTCGGTGATTTTTACTGACAAATTTGCTCTCGGTCAATCAGATACAAGGATTTCAGTAGCTTACAACAGTTGTCGGTGAAAATCACTGACAAGACACTTGATGAAATGCTCCCCAGCTTTACTGCCATTGAAGATTTTTTATTATAATCACTATTTTGATGATTCATTAAAATTTGACTATCTCACAACCTAAGGACAAATGCGATTGTTGTTTATCACCATTAATATTTTAATTTGTTATTTACTTAATTTGTCAACAGCAAAAGCCAGGGAGTTCACCAGCAAGCCTCGATACATCAATCTCAAGGCCAATATCAGGTAAATATCCAGTGGATTAATTAACTGATTGATTTACTATTCATTGGTGACTTATTTTCAAGGAAAAAGAGGTGACTTTGGATATTTAAAGTTTCCGGTAAAATGTCTTAGCATGATCACTATTACCTTGACCTTCTGTCTTTGTCTTGTCTTGGGGTAATTTTTTTTGCAAGACATCCACTTTATCCACTGAGCCTTTTCATATTTCGCTATTTAGTGCTATTTTCAACTTCTAATTGATCAGTGATCTTGGAATCAATTCCTTGCCTCACTTATATGCCCATGTTTTTTCACAATGTCACTGACCCAAGATTATTTTTGCACAATTTATTTTTGGTGAAAATTTCTTACAATCTTGAAATCTTATCTTTCTTGTTGATTTGAATTCTATAGCTGCATCCAGCTCCTGGAGTGGGAGTCATAAGAAGAGATCTTCACGAGCTCGCAGTGCTAGGAAACAGAGGGAATCCCAACCATCTAGTACAGTAAGATAATGAATCAATCATAGCTACGCATTCAAATGCATGTCATTAACTTTTATTAGACAATTACAGTCTACCTCTGTGCATGCTTGATGAACTAAATAGCAAAAGAATATCTTGAATTGTAATTGGAAGTTGATGTAATGTAAGATTAAAGTCCATTAGTATCGAGCGTTCAAAGCTCACAAAGATAAATGGATTTACTGTTTATGAAGCAATTACAATGCACAAGGGAGTTTCTTTTTTCTTAGCGCAAACAGGAGATAGTGAGGAAAAGACCAATTTTCTTGACGATAGCTCTTTGAATAGTCATTAAAAATGCCGCTCATCATGAATCTAATTCTACCATTCTCTCTTCTGCTCCGTTGCTTTCAGGATGATGCCCGTAAGAATCGTCACATTGTTGCATTGAAGAAGCTTGAGAGAGGTCAGAAGTTGTCTACTGGAGAGGAATCCTCCGAGTGGTCAGAGGAGGATAGGTGTCAAAGACATACAGACCAACAGGTCACTGGTTCAAACCACACAACAATCAACCCTACCAGGCATAGAGAGACAAAGGAAGACCCAGAGTTCTTGAGTGTTACTGTATCTTATAATGATCACAGCAATGATAATGCAGTTCATAGAGGAGAGGGCGTTAGTGAAAAATCTGCTTCGGCAGAATCACATGAGATCAAGAGAAGACACAAGGTGTCTCGGAAGGATGTTACATTTGATGACAGGGTGCATTCCGATAGGAGAGACAAGAGAAAGCAGCATCCTGTTGTTGGCCCTCATGGAGAAGGTTTTCCCAATGAAGGAATCCTAGAGCACTTCCCTGCAGACAGTGTGGACAGGAGAGCCTTGATGAGGCTTTCGATGTCCATGAAGAGACAGCAAACTGCACTAGGAGTAGAACGAGAAGGTCTCAAGTATCCTGGGGATGTTATGTCACATGTACCTCAAAGAACTGGCAGATTGCCCTACGCCAATTCACAGGAATCTAACTCTAAGAAGCGCCAGTTGGAGTCTCTTGCCCATGGCAATCGCTTATCCTTCAACCCCTCCCTTGCCATGCAAGACCTCAGGCTGCACGAGAACTCCAATACCTCAAATGATCCCTTGTCTAGTGCAGGGGATAGCAAAGACTTCACCTTGATGGCAAATGGGTATGTCGTCTACCAAGAGAAATCAGACTCTATTAATAGAACAGAACATCTGAAGGAACAGTCAAAGGATCGCTTGAAGGAATCTCCAAGGCGCAGGTCATCTGTCCAGGAGGACATCACTGAGGTTGAAAAGCTTCCAGACCAGTTACCTGATAGATCTCCCAGGGAGGTGGGATCGCTCAGAGGTTCCTGGAATGATATTGATAGATTTGGTGTCAGTGACAGTGACAATGATGATTTAGACAATGAAAGGATAGTCAGTGGAGCACCAAGTCTAGTTGTTGATGATAACAACAATAACAATAGCAATACCAACAACAGAGGTGATAAATCATTGTCTGCAATCAACAAGGGTCTCAAACGTGATGTCTTATCTCGGTAAGATTCTGTCAGGCATCATGTGAATTGTAGATTTCGGTTGAATCCCCTAATCATAATCAGCTGTAATCCTTTCTTGTCCAGCTTGATGTCTTGGATGATTTTAGATGTTTGAGGCTATAATTTAATCTCCATTTCAAGTATTTTGTTCATATTCATGGCAATGCATCATTAAATGCTCATTTGCTACAGACTGGTACCTCAGACTGCCATATGTTCATTATACATGTGACAAAGTTTACCGGTACTGTGAAGGTCTACTGTTTGATTATTACTTGATAAAAGTAGGTAAACGGATAAATGGAAGCGCTTAGAGACGCTAGATAATAATGTGATATGTGCTATACAAGAACGGAATATTATTATTATTATGAATATCAACTTACACCCAATATCTATCTTGTTAAATTTTTTATGTGAATTTATGATGAATATTGGACATAACCATGCCAATCCGATGAAATTCAAACCTTTGATGAATCAGATGAATCAAAATTTCATGTTTTCTTTACAGGAACCCACTGATGGATCATGCCTTGCCATCACGTAGTATCTTAGCAGACCATGGATCCTTCTATCAAAGAACAAATACTTTCATTTCAAGCCATAGGTAAGATAGCAAGAGAACCCTCTCTCCTGTTCTTTCTTCCTGTTCTTACTTTTTTCATTGTTTCTTGCTTATTTATAGGGGCCTAACCACAACAAGCCTCGCTTTACGAATGTAGTGATATCGACTTACTGAAATGATTTCTTGTTTATTTATCCTATTCTTGCAGTATTATTACAGATCTGGTTGTAACTGATTTGTATTGTTTCTTGATATATATATTTTGTATATTGATTTTATATTGATTTTGTGGAAATAAATTTAACTGAAATGAATTGAGTACAAAGTTATCTACAGTTAAAACAATTGGTATATTAGAAAGTATAGTATTGAGTATTGGTTAAGAGTTCCTCAAAAAGTCAAGCCATAGGTAAAATAGCAAGGGAGGAAAATGGAAGAAATTCATTGTAAGAAACGGTCCTGTATTCGAAATTTATTTTGAATACATCCTTATATATTGATCGATAATGCTACCCACTATTTTCACATTTTAAAAAAATGTATTCTTTCCATTAGTAAAAGTAATGTAAATTGATTATATGATAATTGTTCTTTTTATGCACACATAATTTATTTGATCAGTAAAAGTTTTAAAAGACCAACAAAAAAAAAACCAAAAAAAAAAGGAAGAAGAAGAAGAAAAAAAGAAGATAGCTAGTAAAGAGAAAGGAGTTATCTAAAGTCAAACAATCAGTGTGTTAGAAGTAATAGTATTGTTCGAGAGTTCCTCAAAAAGTCTCATACATGGTTCTCGCCAGTACATAACACCCATGGTTCCAATACCATGGGTAAAGGGTTTCAGACAAGGAAGAACCATGTGTGAAATTGCTGCACCATGCTCGGCAACAAGGGTAAAAAATATTGAAGTATATATTCCTAACAATAATGATAAATGTCACAGATTGTTTTGCTTTTTGGCAATGTATTTTTACTTTTATGCCATTACCGGTAGTAGACAACTCCTGCTTACCAAGAAGTATTTTTCATCCTTTAACTATAGCATATACTGCTGCCACACCTAACTTTAGGTGTTATTCTGTAAAACTTCCGAAACTTCCATGCTTTGCGCAGAGTGGGAACCGTGTGTGGATTTTTTTCTAGTGAGAACCCTGGTCTCATATCTAACTAGGGGAACAGAAACACAATGTATTCTTTGCAGTTTTAGAGTTCTGTTGAAGTTTAAAGTTCCATGTTAAAATAGAATTCATAATGTAGCGAAAAATTCATAATCTGAACATTATCTAAAAAGTCTTAACAAAGTTATTGGTTCTTTACTTTTAAAGTATGAAATTGTTGAAAGGGATTTGTTAAGATTGTTGTAAACTTTGAATACTTTAAAGATTTAAATGTAGTATTAGCCAAGCATTGATGCAAAGACTGATCATGGAAACAAAACAAATATATGTCTAAGAAACTTTAACTTAGTACTTTTGATGTCTGAAATTTGTTTATATCATAGGCCTACACTCAAAAAGAACCTAGCAAGACTAGTAGCCCCTGGTGCCCACAACATGCCCCCACCAGCCAGCGCTCAGGCAACCTATGACCCGGAGTTCCCCAGCAACAAGAAATCTGGGAGTGGGGCCAACAACTATCAGTTTATTCCCACTCAGTTCCGTACCCAGCCTGTCAACCTTCCCACCCCTCTCCTCCCCAGGGGGAATACCCTTGCTAGCTTACAAGACAGAAGTAAGTATCAGTCCGAAACTTTTTTTTCAAGTTCTATTTCAAATTTCATTTAATCTTAAGGTTTATACGTGTATTCATTTCCACTCTTGCTTATTATTTTTTCAACATGACTCATGTCTTGTTTCAGATCAATCAGTGACCTTTTATGCCATAAATGTATTGAAATTATGATACACCAAACATTTGATACATTCATCTTCTGTCTGTAACACAAGTGTATAATTTACAATGCCATGACTTTTGCAGGATATTTATTACATCATCATTTGTAACTTTCCTCTTTTCCTGAAATGAAACGGTTCCAGTTGTATTTTTTAGCTCACGATATATGTGTTTTCTACTTTACATGGTATTAGTTTCACGTAACAGAATATCATCTCATTTCATTGTCACTATTAAATCCATCCTTTCATCTGTATGCATGTTGACAGAATGTTGTGTTGTAGAAAGTACTCTTTGCCTATCATGAAAAGTGCACTAAATTTGTCTTTGGATGGAATAAGAAACAAAATGATACCCTGTCACTTATAATTTCATGTCCCCTTTTCATAATTTTAAATTTCTATTGTGAAATGATAAGCTCTGCATTGAACCTTATTATGTGTATTAAATCTATCCACTATTTCTAAGTGTGAAATTTTTTGTTATGAGATATCTCTCATGCAGCATATATTAATCAAAGCATTTCTTCATATTCATGTGATAGTCTTGCCTTTGTTTATTTCAGTATAGCTTTCTTTTTTCCTGTGAATACAGTTCATATCTATCTTGATATTATTTCATCTTTATTTCTTAGTTTTACCACCAACTTTAAGGCTTGCTCGCTGTTATACTAGTCCACAAATTGATCGTAAGGCTGTGTGGAATGAACACTACCATTTCTTCCCATAGCAGTAACACTATAAAAAAAATTATGATAACTTTTAATTTTACCTTCTGATTGTCTGAAATTAGCAATAACAGTCAGTTTATTCACAGCTATCTTTTCATTTTTATAACCAACAGTTGAATTGCTGTCTCATTACATTGAGTAATATAACAGCTTAGCAATTTTTACAACTTTCTTTCTTCTTATAATCCTATTTATCAGCTATACCCTACTCATATCACTAATAACAACTAGGTCCTAATGCTGGCCAGTGTTTTCAAACGTAACCGATTCTTAACCGTTTGCTTACAGTAACTGGATGGTCCCTGCATTAAACCTATGGAAAGCATAGAATTCAGTAGTCAACCAATTAATAATCACACAAGATGTTAACCAAGAAATCTTATATAATGTATTGCAATAGCTACATATAAAAAAAAACCCTATTGTTATATATGTCATGGCAAAAAGGATCAGTCATTTTGTGAGGGAAAATGTTGTTAGTTAAAGTAGTTTTAAGCCCTTTCATTGATAAAAATGAATACTTAAAATGGAATTTACACTTTTCGTTTACAATTTTTTTACAAGATTTATTATTCCTGACTATGTCTTGTAATACATGGACCTGTGCTGTTAACCTCTCTTTCAAAGAATTCATAATAATCTGTGAACTTTTTCCTTTCTTGTTTCTTTATTAATCATCTTCCCTCCTTCTATTTGGTCCTCAGATTTGAAAGCAAAAAGGACCAATTCACAGACCAAGTAGTGCTCTCACAAAGGCAGTAGAAAACATTGTTACATGTAGGTCAAGATTATCTGAATGATAATTGATTGGCTGGATACCTGCGTTTGAATTTTGTTGTTGTTGTTCATCGTCACATACACTTAAATTGATCACGAAAAGACGTACTCACCTTTACTTCCACTTCTCCACACTTCCGCAACCAATTTTTGCCTTTTTATCCCAGATGATGATAATAAAAATATGGTATTCTGGATTCATATAGTGCCTAATACATCTCTGAAGCCTTTAAGCACTTTACAGAAATATTATTACCCCGGTGATCGGCTTTAGGCCTGCCTGCACACAATATGTGCACCTTCTTCACTTCTTGGGAAGTATTCTAACCAGATGCCTTTTGTAGATGCTCACAATGCAAAATAAACTGCATTGACTTTTGCATCCTACAGGGTACCCACTTAAAACACCTGGGTGGAGAGTGGCAAATGTATTGACCACAGTGCATATTTACATTTGCCAGTCGTAATGTCTTTAAAGGAAGTATTGTGTGCATTAGTGAGCTTTAAAAGGCTCCTTAAGGATGAACTAAGAAGAAGATAGTTACATAATTCCATGCAAGGGAAATTTTCTCTATTTAAAAAACATAAAGTTCTCAAATAACTTACATAACCAAAAAGTGATTATCACACTAGCTTGCTCTGCATATGTTATATACACACTCATGTGAACTCTTTCAATTAATCCCTAAAAGAAGAATATCTTTGATCCCCATGATTGTTCTTAAGATAATACAGTAATATGAGTATCTCTAAACCAGGGCCCGTTTCATAAAAACTTACTATAATAGTAACTTTGCTATTATAGTAACTCTTCATGGAATACTGGATTTTGATTAGCTGTTGAGCATGGCATGTTGCTTTACAGCCAATCAAAATCCAGTATTCCATGAAGAGTTACTATAATAGCAAAGTTACTATTATAGTAAGTTTTATGCAACTGGCCCCCGCACTTTAAAATAAACACTGAACTGTTTTTGCAACACTTAACTATTCTTGCAATGCACTATAAAACTCTTGAAGTGTATGAAAAGATGTTTTGAACATATTTTCAAATAATGTCAATAACTTTAAAACTCTTGAAGTGTGTGAAAAGATGTTTTAAACATATTTTCAAATAATGTGATAGATTGAAAACTTTATTCTACTTTTTTATCTGAGATAGGCATACTTTAAAGTTTGTGTAAAAGGAATTTTTGGTGACACTTTTCCACTTTTATCATGAAATTCAAAAGAACATTGAAGTGTAATGAGAAATTTTGTGAAATGTGAAATTTGAAGTGGTATGTTTGAAGTGTAAAATAATCTTTGATAATGATGTGTGAATCATGGTAAGTTTAGTGGGATCATCATTCATCACAAATTATTTTGGAATATCAGTAAGAATACTTCAGTATTTGATTCTTCATTAGACACATTGGAAGAAATGAAGAGTTTGAATGCAAAAACTGATATATCCATTTTTGTCAAATTGAGATATTTGCAATTAAAGATCGAGAGAAATAAAAGAATTGATAAGAAATTTGTGCTGCTTTTGACCATAGCACCAACAATATGCCTTTATATGTAATGAGCAATGTATCAATGAGCAAAGTATTATTTGGTATCATATGATGGTGACCTTACTTTAAAATTTAAAAAAATGGAGTTTATCGGTTTTTGCATATGAACTCTTCAAATGTACTTTATCATTAGAAAACAAATTTTACTTTGTGAAGTTTGGAGTTGAAAGTTTGTTTGTTTGTTTGTTTGTTTATTTATTTTCACCATGCATAATGAACAATCACATTGACAAGAACAGCGTATTACATCAAAATAGAATACATAGTAGGAACAAAGCATAAACATAAATGTTTGAAGCGCAGAGTCCCTAGAATAACATAGTAGGTAATAAATTCGTTTCGTAAAACATGGCTTGAAATAAAACATTCATGATTTCGTTTAATCGACAGAAATAAAAACAAATAAAATAAGAAAAAAAAAATGTTAATCGTGCCCTTATATCGTACTACACCTCCTTACCCTGTCATAAGAGGACAGAAACACTTAGGTGTACCTCAAAAGCTATTATGATGAATATTTGGAGAGGAGTAATTCTTTCATATTCCTTTTAAATGATATAATAGTGCTACAATTTCGTATATGAGATGGTAATGCATTCCAAATGTCAGGTCCTACATATCTAATTGATTTATGTGCTAAAGCAGTTCTTGGTGTAAACAAATGGAAATCAGAAGAATGTCTAGTTGGATAGTTATGAATGTCTCTATTTAAAGTGAAATCGTCACAAAATGATAAAGGCAATTCGTTTTTGTTTAAGCGGTACATGAACACTGCAATATGCATGAAATGAATATCAGTAATTTTCAATGTTTTTAGTCTAGAAAATAAAGGATCAGTATGATCAAAGTATCCAGACCCAGTACAGAGCCGTACGGCTCTCTTTTGTAGTCTTAAAATAGTATCAGTATTTGCTTTGCAATTTGCCCACTCTATGTTACAGTAAGAGATGCGAGAATGAATAAAAGAATTGTAAATAATAAGCAAAACACGAAGCGGGACAAATGACCGCAGCTTGTACATTACACCAATATACCGAGATAAACTTCGAGAAAGGTCACGTACGTGCTCATGCCAAGAGAGGCACTCATCGATTAGAATTCCTAAGAATTTGGTGTTTTTCTTTTGTTGGATGGAAATGCTATCTATCTTTAATGAAATACTTATTTCTTCTTTCTGAGCACGACTTTTAAAATATATGAAGTTGGTTTTATCCAAATTTAACGACAGTTTATTACATTTAAACCAATTTGATAATTTGGGCAGTTCAGTATTCAACATATGAACAAGAGTTTGTAAGTTTGGATTGGAACAAAAAATATTGGTGTCATCCGCAAATAATATATATTGCAATGAGGTGGAGACATTAGAAATATCATTAACATAAATCAAAAAAAGAAGCGGACCTAAAATAGAGCCCTGCGGCACACCACATGTGATTGATGACATAGATGATTTTGCATTATTGAAGGTTGTATATTGACTTCTACAAGAGAGATAACTACGGAACCAATCCAATGGTATGCCACGAATCCCATAATGGTAAAGCTTCTTTAAAAGTATACTATGATCAAGGGTATCAAATGCCTTACTTAAATCCATAAAAACTCCTATGACATGAAGTAATAAGCTTCATGATATATTCTGCTGACAAATCATTCGACACAGAGAAACTTGAGAGGAATACTTCTGAGGGGGAAAAATCAAGAGGCTGTTTGTGATTTAAATGTAGAAATAGATAAAAATATGAAGATATAGGAAGGAAGAGGGAAAGACTGGGGGGGGGGGGGGCAAAAGCTAAAAAGCTTTCAGGTGTGATATTTCAGCAAGGGCATGTTCTTTCAAGATATTTGATGTATTTTAGATATTCTCAGAATGCCAATGCAAATGTGAATGTTTCTATGCAGGTGCCTTCGTAAGGAAGCTCGAGGCCCTTTCACATATGTCTTCATCTCAAGGTGCCAAATCGGTTTCATTCTGCAATGATTGTGGTAGAGAACCAGACTCCAAGCCCGTCTCCCTCCGATATTCACACAAACATGAATCGTAAGAACCTCTCAGTCTTTTTCCCTCATTCTCTTTAATTCTGAATGATTTGCATCACAGGCATTTAGGGTTGGTCAGATCTTTCTAATAACAACAATGCCAAGATTTTTCATTAAAGCTTTTGTACTACTATCATACATGAGTTGAGCACACAGCATGGTAGGGTGTAACCTGTATTCAGATTTCTACAATTTTTTTTTTTTAATTGTCATTGTCATTTTTATTGTTATGGTGATGGTTATTGTTAATTTATTATATTAATTGTTATTAATATTATTAATATAATAAATTATTAATGAGTGAGGTCTGACTAGTTCTATATTGGTTTTCTGGCATTGCCAAAATTTGCTTACACATTCACCTGCTTTGTAAGGGCATTCCCATGTGAAAATTTATCATAGCAAGAGCATTGTGGGGTTTCTCTGGGAAGGAATTTTCCATACTGCTTAGCCAATAAGGACTTTGAATGATTACAACTTGTAATAAATCCAGAAGAAAATTTTACATTTTTAAGAAAATGAAAGTAATTATCTCAATTCTTGTCAATGACCTCATCCTGATCACCTGTATGTTCTTTTTTTTCTAGACATGCCCTTCATGGTCCCAGATTAAGGAGTGGTCATTCTGAGATGCTATCACATCCTGTTGCTAGGTGACACCATCATCCTTTCTTCCAAAGATGTACTGACGACACCCACTTCCAGAGCCAGTTGAGAGTGATAGTTGTGATACATGCACCCATGAGAAAGGTCATTGGTTAAATCATGGAGCAACCAATATTTCAAAGTCCCCAGTTCTCCGTTTTCTAAATTGCTAATTCTGTGTTCTTTGGTGCTCTAAACTTCAAATTCTGTGTTCTTTGGTGACATGTACAAAACATATGACAAATCATTTGTAAATAGTAAAATTCTATAAAAACAAACAAACAAAAAAATGTATCTGTACGCACCGCAGTATACATGCATACGCAACTGGAGTTTTGTGAACACACACTAAACACTGTGAACAGGTTGATCCAGATGCACGGTTTTGTTTTATTGGATTTTGCTTTGTTTTTATGTTTTTGCTGTATTTTCAAAATTCAGAATTTTGGGGCTAAGAAATCATGTTTCCCGTGAATGTTCATCTCTAATTTGGTGAAATTTTTCTCTTTTCCGTATCCCGGAAAACTGGGGACTTTACAATATTTCCCACTCATGTGAAATGTCTATGGGAAGGAACTATTTGAGGCTCCTTAAAGTGACTGACGAATCAAGAATGACTTCCATTGATTTACATGTAACTATCTATCTCAAATAGCTTTGCCACCTTCATGTGAGAGCCCGTCTTTGATGTATGACTTTAGAATAGTTCTGCAGAACCCCCCCCCCCCCCCCCCCCCCCGACTGATCAATGTCTTTGTAAAAATCATCTAAGAAAAAGTGTCCATATCATTTGAGTGAACAAGTTTGTGAGAAATTTATTTGTTCTGTTTGTATGATATCTCAAAAAGTTGAAATACTTTGAGCTGAAATAGGAGTGGAGGGATTGATAAGTGAAAAAAATTTGCTTTAACCCATTCGTGACAGGAATTATTTAAAGCTTAATTTGATCACCTTTTATTCTTCAAATTGGCAACACCAACATTTTTAATTTATTGCTACATTTTTCTTATAAAACATCATGTATCTGAAATGAATATAAATTGACAGAAATTATGATGAGAAGTCAAAAAGTTGCCAATTTGCAGGGGAAAACAGTGATTTTAAACTTTCTATCACATTGCCAATTTAAGGATTTTAATGTTTCTTTTACTTTAAAAAATTTTCAGTATCAAACAACAAATATTGACGCAACCAAAATGGGCACAGTTTGTGTAGAATATTTTGCTCTTTCTGCTCATGTATTTGGTATGATTTTTAGGGCTTTGCATCAAAAGATATTAGGCCAAACCACAAAATGTGGACCTCTGTCACGAATGGGTTAAGACAATCATAATATCGTCTGTTGTAGCCAGATGGGCGTTAACTCTGCATAAAAATTATATGAGTTAACGCCCTTCTTGCTCTGAACAGACAATATCTATTTTATGTGATGACATTGCCCCAAATTCACAAAAGAGGTTTATTTCTTAAACTATGGTTTAAACCTCCGCCTTGGACTAAAATAAGTATAAATACATTAAAGGTGCTTTCACACATGATGTGACAGTGTGGTAACACACTGTTGCACCACACTGTTTTTTCTTCACATATGATGGGACTTTGTGTCACCACATATGCTAATGAACATGCATCAACTCTCAATAAGAGAGCATATTATCAAAACTTGCGCAAGCAATCTCATGGCAACAATTTTTGCACTAACTTTTTAGAAATTTGATTGGTGCGCATTTTTTTTTTTATCTAGGCAGCAAACAAAAGTGTGTCCTGCCTTGGCGACATTTTTTTGTCGCCCTATACCCCATAGGCTTGTACACAAAAAAATGTGGTGACACATCGTGTTATCACACTGTTGCATCATGTGTGAAAGCACCTTAAGTGTATATAAGTGAATGACTGTCCTCCAATTGGACTATGGAGGTTTAAACCATAGTTCAAATTTGAACCTTGGTTTAAATATAAACCTTTTTCATGAATATGGGCCAAAGCTTTGAAGGCCAATTTTCTGTACTGTTTAAACCACATTTACATCTATCTTCTTATTTTGAGATTAGTGAATAATATTAACTGGAAATATTAAACTTATCATGTTGGGCCTTAAAACTAAAAACATTTACTGGAATCAAACTGTCAGAAGTTAAAGGCGTTGGCTAACATTGTTATGATTTTAAAAAATCTTGTTTTGTTACTTGAAAATGGGATAAACATAAGGGTTATAGTGTAAAAATACCAGTCTGAAAGTTTCAAAGTATAATATCCACAGGAAGTATTTTTAAATATAAAAAATGTGAACCAATGTTTGAAAACTATACGAGGGTCGGTTGCGCAGAATAGACATAAGGAGTGGGCATGCGCGTATGACTCACATTACCGTACTGTATGTATTGGCGAATCACGCGGCGGGAGGCACATAACGGCATTTTCAAATTCAAGCAAAGTGGTCCTCTCAGTGATTGTCTCGTGAGACGAAGGATAATAAAATCGCCGTTTGTGTCTAACTTACACTTTTTCATTCCAAATTATGGTTGGTTTCAGGGTTTTTTAGTACAAATACAAGTACTCATAGACATGTTTCATCTTAGTTTGAGAATTTTTAAAATCAGCTACTCACAAAGTTAGCCAATGCCTTTAATGTCTCAAAGTAATTGAATTGCAACATTGAATTTTTTCAATTTGGAAAAGTTACTTGTCATAAATGCGGTCGTTATAAAATATCTCAAACAGTTTGAGGCCATGGAAGTTTCTGGTTTTAGATCCTATCCTTTTTGTAGGGTTCTCAGGGAGGTGAATATATAGTTATCGTAAAGTGTTAAGTGTCATTTAGATTATGAACATTTCAGGGTTAATATTATTTTGGTAGTATTAAGTGTTGGATCTTGCATTGAAGTTACATTTAGTATACTATTCAATTCTCTAGTGAGAGTGATAGAGAGAAAGAAGGAGAGAGAGAGAGAGAGAAAGAAAGAAAGAAAGAGAGGAGGGAGCATAATGAAACTTAAGACTATAGATATATCCTTTATTGTACTGTCATTTGATCATGTGCTATTATTAGAACAAAGTATTTCCACCTTTCCATCATTTTTTCCTAAGACATATGTATGGTCATTGATGACCAATCAATTTATGTTATGTATCTAAAATATGGCATTTCCAATAAATTTTGTCATAAAATTTGTTTTGCAAAAATGTATTCATACAGGTAGAAATTAAACATCTTTATTATTTTATTTCAAAAGTGCCCACAATGATCATTACAGCTATGAATTATTATTTTACTTGGCCAGTTTTTACCTCATACTATACAACTTATGAGTAAATAATTTATTTAATCTGTCCTTATTGTTATATCACATAAGGTATTTATTTCTACTAAGACCATAAGGTTAGGGGCATTATGCAGCTGGTGTGTGTATTCTAAATTATGATAACCATTGAAATAACATGTATTTGACATCATGTATTGTGTAGATTCTAGATTAATATGAGATTTTTTTCTCAATATCTGCATATATTCCATGATGGTTGAAAATTTCTATGCATAGATATGCATTGCAACTTTTACTTAGTTGTACAGATTATTTTCATGTTTATATTGTATTTTGAAGTTGGCCATATCTTGTTCACCGATGATGTACAGAAGTGAAAGAGAAGGCAGAAGATAAATAGAGATAGTTCCGTCCAGTTGTTTTTGTGGTGCAATGATTGATGCGCATGATTTGCTTTTTAACCCATTCGTGACAGGAATAATTTAAAACCTAATTTGATCAGCTTTTATTCTTCAAATTGGCAACCACAATATTTTTATTTTATTGCTACATTTTTCTTATAAATGGTCATGTATCTGAAATGAATAGAAATTGACAGAAATTATGATGAAAAGTCAAAAAGTTGCCAATTTGCATGGGAAAACGGTGATTTTAAACTTTCTATCACATTGCCAATTTAAGGATTTTAATGCTTAATTTCCTTTAAAAAATTTTCAGCATCAAACAACGAATACTGACGCAACCAAAATGGGCCATGTTTGTGTAGAATTTTTTGCTCTATCTGCTCATGTATTTGGTATGATTTTTAGGGCTTTGCATCAAAAGATAATAGGCCAAACCACAAAATGTGGACCTCTGTCACGAATGGGTTAATGAAAGGGGAATTGTTCATGACACATTTTACCATTGATAATTTTCCAGCAAGATTTATGAATTACAGTGAAGTATTTTGTGTGATTTTAGAAATATCAATATATTTTCTTCTTCAGTTGCCAATGAAAGTTAGATTATGTGTGCTCTTTGCTTATGAATATCTAAGCTTTCCACTTGATTTATGAAAATAAGTTGTTTGGTTTTTTTTTTGTCTTTTATGCAGCATTTATATAATTTGGTACACTGAAATGATCTAAAATAGCTTTCTGACTTATTTTCATGAATGAAATGGACATTTGCTCAATTGTTATTGCAAGGCCCTTGAAATATTGGCAATAAACATGTTCTAAAAACCATTGTTATATATTGCTATATAATGGTGAGCAGGTATGATTGACTCTATTTATTAAAATGCTGTTATTTCTTAATAGAAAGTATATCTTATTGTAGAAATGGCATTTCACCTTGTATCATTGAAACCTACCCTTAATTTGTACACATATTTATGTACAGAAGCCTCTCCACATTAAGTTATGTCTCTTTTTTTTTTCTTTTCTATATCAGGTCATCTTTGACATTATATATTGTATAATAATAAATATTCTCATTCTGAATATTGTTATATCATTTCTCTAGAATGTTGTCTTTCTTATCTTGCTGGGTCAGACAACACTGTATAGTTTTGGTTAACTGTTTTACATGGACGGTCATAAATCCTGATTAATGAAATTCACTGTTTGTTTTACATCTTAGTTGATATGATGGACAATTGAAACCATAAGGGTTTTATTTAAACTCATATTTAGTTAACAGAGTTCAGGACTAGTTAATTTTCTTTGGTAACACGTCAGCAAGCAGATTTCAAGGGGGGGAAAAATGGATAGTGTAAGAACTATACATATACAAATTACACAAAACATGTACACTACATTTAGACTTTTTCTTTATTACCTTCTGTATATATACAATCACAAATACAGATTGTTTTATATACAGATGGGCCAAAGCACACAAAATCAGAATCAGATAAAGCAACTTAATTGTTCTAAAGCATGTTTTCCGATCTCTGGACTGGAGGGTCACCAAAATTTTGACAGAATTGCCACATGAGATGGCCTCAGGGATGACTGACATCGGGTACAGAGACAAAGATGTATTTGTCATGGATTGATGATGAGTATAACATATGGATAAAATCGACTGAATGATTCATTAGCATGCAATAACAATTCCATCCAACAATTTTTTCTTCATAATGCTCAACCTTCATCGGTGCGTGGTCATTTGATATCATGCAGTGTAATCAAATTAAGTTCCTGAAGCAAAACTGATAGTGCAAATTTTTGTGGAAAAAGAAGTGTGTTTGAATCTCATTGATAGTTTACAGAATGCAAGCCTGTGAATCTGACTTTGATACAATTTTCACATTCATACAATTTATTCAAGGGGGGGGGGAGGAGGGCAAAGGGCATGTGTTGAGAGACCTTGCAAATCTGACTGATGTCATCCAAACAAAATTTGACTGATATAAAATTCAGTATTTGTTCAAAGCAAAATGTATCATAAAGATACCAATATTGTTGGGCAAGAAAATTCACAGTGACTGCTTTTTCATAGTGCATGTAATTTGGCCCAATTCTACAAGGATGGAAAATATGTTACATTCAGGGATTTGTGTCTCTTATGACTTAGACAAAATAGACACAAAATGATTTCACACAAGCCAATACAAGACTTATTTCCTGATGAAAAAAAAAAAAATCCAATTTGAAGGCATACAATTGGCCATGTCCATGCATGAGTGAATTTGTCAGAATAATCTCAAGTCAGTATTACCTCATATAAGCAAAATATTTCTGTGATGGTAAAATAGGACAATATCCGTTCCTCATTATAAACCAAACATGATTAGACAAGAGATATTCAAACATTTCTATGTTCACAAATATTTGACATTCAACACCTTGAAGACCTGCTATCAATATCTCTACATTTGTCTCCAAAGACATCTACAACTACATCTACTCTGAGAGCAGTCTATTTAGGTTGTACTACACATATCTAATGCCCGGTGCACACTGCACGATCTGACTGTGACCCGATTTTCAAACAAATGGATTTTGCATTAAATGTGAACATTTAATTAGGTAAAATTATCTTATTTGCAGTTAAGAATAATAAAAGGAAAACTAAAACTGAAATGTTAGTTAACTGCAAGCCTTTTGGTCAGAGTAAAGGCCAAATCGGCTTCAAATCGTAGTTAATCGCAAGATTGCTACGATTCGGAATTGAATTTGCTTTTATTCCTACAGGGAGGCTCGCAATAGCTCAGAATTTCGATTTTAGTATTTATAAGACTATTCAGAACTTTGATCTTTAAGATTTTACTTGTTTTAATGTTCATATCAAATGCAATAACTTTTTTGTCCAAAATTGGATGGCAGACGGATTGTAAAGTGTGTGGTGGGCTTAAGATGACAAGTGCTCCAGACTTCATTTCATCATAGTGGGGGACATGTTTTAGGTCAGATTTAGGACCGGAGGCTATGGTTATGTATATGTATAGTGTCGGGTCCAGTGCTGAAGTTCAGAATTTGCTGAGCATAGGGCATTGACAGAGGAGCAATTGTCTCTGAAGAATGTGTTGTACAACCCCACAGAAACAACAATCATTTACTATATTTCTAACTACATCCCTACCTTTAAAGTTCCTCTTCTATACCTTCACGAAAATTTAAACAACTCTTTTCAAATGACTTTTTTACTTCATTAATTTGTATAATTAAATAGCATGCATAAGTATCATTGCACCAAAATGAAAAAAAAAAAAATTACAAGACTTGAGAGATCAAGCAATTCACATTTCCAACATTTAAATCTAAGTATCAATTTCATATTGTCACAAGTACATGCAAAACATCATCAATTGGAGATGCTTATGTGGCTTCTTTTTCTCTGATTCTTCAAAGCAAGTGTTTTGGTGGTTTCTATTTCAACATTTTTCTATGAAGCGTGCCATTGTGGTGACGATTACAATAACTTACATCAATTTAGAGTAAATATCCACATAATAAACATTAACTTCCTTTTCTCGACAAACAAAAGAATGTAACCGAGACTCAAAAAGTTATAGTCCGACTTTGTGCTACATATCGACTGAATGTGAAGTGAAAAGGGTCATATTCTCTGTTCATTGTGCTTTTTGAAAAGTTTATTATCATCTCTACTACATTATATACAAAAATCATCCCTGCATGATTACCTTAAATTCCCTTGCTCATAATTTCATTTTTCTATCCGTTGATAAAATTTTGTTATACTCCATATTTGCAGAGATGCTTTGAAATGTAAGTTTTTTTAAAAAAAGAACTCAAATAACAATCACAGCATGGTTGCATGGAAGAATAAAGGAAGAATGGTTTGCTAAAGACATAATTTAAATAATTCAATTGCAGCAGTATCAACAAATTTCATCTTAAAAGAAGGTACATCTAGAACTACCTGGGTATAAAAAACAACCCTGTTTGAACACATGGAGTGGACTCTTAGACAGTATTGTGAAGAGTATTATGAGCATGGTATTGGTAATTCCTAATATAGCTCATTCTCTCTTTGAGACATGATACACCTACCTTTCATTTTCAAGTTAGGGAGTACTTCATTTCACAAGCACACACACAGATCATATAAATGGGCATGGATTACTAGTTACCTACATATGTGGCCTCCATAACCTGGAGAATGTATTATTCCAAGATATGAAGAAACCACAATATCAAGCAATAGACAGTATTGTGAAGAGTATTATGAGCATGGTATTGGTAATTCCTAATATAGCTCATTCTCTCTTTGAGACATGATACACCTACCTTTCATTTTCAAGTTAGGGAGTACTTCATTTCACAAGCACACACACAGATCATATAAATGGGCATGGATTACTAGTTACCTACATATGTGGCCTCCATAACCTGGAGAATGTATTATTCCAAGATATGAAGAAACCACAATATCAAGCAATTCTTGGCATCGGTTAATAGTACCAGCTGCAACGCGTGAAATCAGATGCAATGTATTGTATTTCAGCAACCAGATTATTCAAACCCTTCAGTAGGTGATGTAGTAAGGGGCAGAGGGCTACTTGCATCATCTCATAAAGGACCATGGGAGTTTTTTGAAGTATGCTTAGGATCCTGGCAGAGACAGGTCAACATGGTTGGGGTAGTTCAACCTTCAGTAGGTGATATGATAAGGGACAGAGGGCTACTTGCTGCATCTCGTAAAGGACCATGGGAGTTTTTTGAAGTATGCTTAGGATCCTGGCAGAGACAGTCAACATGGTTGGGGTAGTTCAACCTTCAGTAGGTGATATGATAAGGGAGACAGAGGGCTACTTGCTGCATCTTGTAAAGGACCATGGGAGTTTTTTGAAGTATGCTTAGGATCCTGGCAGA
Source organism: Echinometra lucunter (assembly GCA_029962745.1). NCBI lineage: Eukaryota > Metazoa > Echinodermata > Echinoidea > Camarodonta > Echinometridae > Echinometra > Echinometra lucunter. Next base: position 24,977,504 of record CM057165.1, on the reverse strand, counting down.
GACAGTCAACATGGTTGGGGTAGTTCAACCTTCAGTAGGTGATATGATAAGGGAGACAGAGGGCTACTTGCTGCATCTCGTAAAGGACCATGGGAGTTTTTTGAAGTATGCTTAGGATCCTGGCAGAGACAGTCAACATGGTTGGGGTAGTTCACTGGGAGGTGTAAAGGGCTAACTGCATCGCATCAACATAAGACAGGACAAATAGGATCCGCAAAGGGGTGCAGTGAGCGGCAAGGTGCATGACTAGGTGGGGCAACGTGTGGGGGGGGGGGGGGGGGGGGACTCCATTCATCATGGAAAGTAGGATCCAGGCAAGGGTTTGTTGAAAGGAATGAATAGCCTCACTGGATTTCATCAATATGAGCCATTACTACACTGTCATATGATCCTTGCACAGGTGATTTCAGAAGCAAGGGGTGCATGACCAAGAACGGGGGGTGGGGCAGGGGCGGGGCGGGGAATCATTTCATCTCATCATCTAAATTCCATGGAGGTATAAAGTGCGAAGCTGGCAGAGGCGTACAGTGGGTAGAATCAAAGTCATTCATGTACTTGGTACTCTGAAAAGAACAAATAAAAAAGGAAAAATTACAATTACAGATTTGAACAGATGTGAGCAAGAAGTTTCTGTTCAACAGTTAAAGGTTTATTATCATAACTGGTACAGTGGAAACTCGGTATAAAGATATGTCAATATTCAAGATATAACAAGGTAATATTCTGGTCCCAGCTCTTTATATTCAATTATTTTTTAACCCTGATATAACAAGGTAATTTTGATGGTCCCAAGGACCTGGTTATACTGAGTTTCCACTGTGTACGGCTTAAGCTAGTTCCCTCAATGGTTATATTCCTTTGACTCATACATTTTTTTTTCAATTCATGACTGTTCAATCTAATCTATGAACTTTCCTTTCTTCATTGACATAACATATAAACATTAGGTGGAAACTTGAATGAACTTCCTTTTGGGGGGTCAGAAATCTGAATGAAATTTTGCAGTTGGCCTTTAACACGCTTCCTTATCTAGAGCTCAAAAGCTGATAAATTACAAAGAAAGTTTGTTTGACATTACATTTTCAAATTATCAAGGGAACTATTGAACACACATAAGATAAGAGCTAGAATGATCAGCAATCTACAATACTGCATAAACATCATTCCTGCAAGAGACATGGTGTTAGATTAATAACTTGTAGACAAGAAAAAATATAAACTTACCAAGTACAACGTCAGTTGCACCTTCTTTGCATGTATCATATCCTCACCTGCAAAGAAATGTAATATACACAGTTATCTAATTTTGAACACAGGAAACAGCATTAAAAAAATGTTGGTTTCCTTTCAATGAAAAAAAAAAACTTTTAGATATCTTGTCTAACACAGAAGATAATTTGGAGTACTGTGGTAAAATTTAATTATGAAATAATAGAAGTGTGTCTCATTCTAATCCTCAGAAAATTGAGTATTGTGTGGTTTTCAACTATCAATGTCATATTTAAACAAAGTCACTAAATCTAAATTCTCTCGATAAGAATAAAAAAGGGACTATTTTTCAACCAAAGATTTTCAAAAAACAAAAAAATCTACAAAGAGGAAATCTTGTGAGGATATAGTCACTGATGTATCTCATTCTGAAAGTATTTAATTCTGATTTTAGATAGAGAGCACTCATTCATGATCACTGAAAGAATTCTTTTCCATTCTGGGCAACCATGAAAATTAAACACTCAAAAGTAATAAGTTACAAGGTAAAAACTAAAGAATGAGGGTTATTAATCATCTTTCTCAGTTGCATGAGAATGCATTGATATTGGAATCATTGGGGGGGGGGGGGGGAATTACAGCTGATGTCATGGAACTTGAGCATAGAACAAGCACAGTGGAGACGAGAAATCTGGCATGTACCTACACTAAGCAGAGGGCCTTAATGAACAGACTACATTAATAGAGGTTTCAATGAGAAAAACAGTGATCCTTCTATACAGGTGGTCACTAATGCTGGTTTGCATGTATTACCTATGAGCATAGGGAACTTGGTAGAATGCTTCTCAGCATAGTCTTTCAGAACACGTAAGCATTCTGAGTCTTCTACCTCAAATGCTGAATACATGGATACTGAAAGGAAAAAAACAAACATTAATCATGCAATAACGATACAAAAAAAAAAGGGGGGGAAGATAAGGCAAGGCATGTTTGTTTCCAGTACTGCTGTAAAACTTGATCAAAATGGCATGTGAAAATGAGTTGGGACATGGCTTCTAGGATCTTGTTTCTTTAAAAAGCTTATCTGAATCTAGAGATGAAAATATTCTGGAGGAATCATTCAATGAATGGTAAAAATGTAAAAAATTGCAAAAAAAAGAAAGAAAAAACAAAAAAATCTCCATCCTTAAGATTTCAGGGTTTGAGAAAATAATGTGTAACTAACATCCTGGTCCTATACTTCATAATTGGTTATAAACGATTGAATCACTAGGATTATACCTCCTCACACCTTATAATCTAATCTCATTTTTTGTCTATATTACGAAAATACTGACGAAATTAATATCTGCAACCATAATCCATATTCATCTTTTAAAAGAAACTTTTTGAGTACTGTGAATCGCTCAGTAATCTAAAATTACAATATACATACAAAAATACTTTGGGTATCTAGATAACTTACACATGTTGAGCTGATCTGCTATGCTGATGAACTGTCTGAGAACCTTGGTCACCTCATCATCTAACAGCTTTGGATATCTGTATCAAATTTAAGTAGGTAGTAAATATAGAGCTGCCAACCTGAACTGGAAAAAAATCCTATTCTGTACTTCTTTTTATCCTATTTTCATGCCAAAAATCCTATTTTTGCATGAAAATTTAAAAAATACAGCAGTGTGATTCCCCTTTCACTCTCTATGATATCCTAAAGACAATGAAATATTAATAATATGTATGACTTACTTAATTATTTTGATCCTAACTCTTCTATATAGTACTTCTTTTACTGAAAATGATCTACAGTACAAAATACAAAGGTAGAGTACACCGAGCATTGGGGTAAACTTAAATGTTGATAATATACCATGAAACTAAGACAAAATAAAGGTAATAAAGAATCAATGTCAGAATTTTGAAAAATCCTTTTTTCATGGGAAAAATCCTATTGTCATATTCCCTCCAAAAAATCCTACTAAATAGGATAAAATCCTACTACTTGGCAGCTCTGTAAATATATCATTCCTTACGTATTTCACAAGAACGTCCTCAATGAAGTGCTAACACCTTTGCAAACACATGACAACCTTTTATGCATGTGTTTTGTCATAATGTTGATATAGCAACTTTGATGAGTTTTTTTAAAATGATGCTTTGCTCTAAATATAATTATTAGAATGATAACATACAATCATGCACTCCAGTTACATTTTCATGTAGTTTTCTCTTATTGCCTGATTATAACAGACAGAAACAGACATAATTAAAGACATTGGTTGACATTGTTATGATTTTAAAAAATCTTGTCTTGTTACTTGAAAATGGGATAAACATAAGGGTTATAGTGTAAAAATATCAGTCTGAAAGTTTCAAAGTATAATATCCACAGGAAGTATTTTTAAATATCAAAAATGTGAACCAATGTTTGAAAAATATACGAGGGTCGGTTGCACAGAATAGACATAAGGAGTGCGCATGTGTGTATGACTCACCTTACCGTACTGTGTGTATTGGCGTATCACGCTGCGGAAGGCACATAACGGCATTTTCAAATTCAAGCAAAGTGGTCCTCTTAGTGATTGTCTCGTGAGACGAAGGATAATAAAATAGCCGTTTGCATCTAACTTACACTTTTTCATTCCAAATTATGGTTGGTTTCAGGGTTTTTGAGTACAATTACAAGTACTCATACACATGTTTCATCTTAGTTTGAGAATTTTTTAAATCAGCTACTCACAAAGTTAGCCAATGCCTTTAACAGATATGATATCAAATATATCTGTGAAATTTGAAATGTTTTCAGATTATGTATGAATATCAACAATTAAATATGCATCATTAATAATTACATAGGTGGACATATTTTACAAACAAGATGGTAAAATGTAAAAATACCTTGATTGTAAGATCTTGATGAGGAGGTCATTCCCTCTGTTATATGCTACATCAGGATATTCCCTGAAAGTAAGAAAAACACATGGTATGGAAATGGTTACGACAACATCTCAGCATTTCTTTACATGTACATCTTTGTAATCCTTTTCTTTAATGATGATGATGATAACGCTGATAACTAATAATAATACTATATCAATTTACAAAGCGCAATGCAGCACAACAGATAAAGAATATCCTAATGGCCAATAGTGAGTTTAAAACAGAGTTTATGAAATACAGATATCACATTCTACATTTTCACACAACAGGTCGTGGTGAAATTGATCATTAATTCTCATATCTCATGATTTCATAGACTAAAATAGTACAATACCTAATATCCATTTAGTCACCTCATAAAAAAGCTCTTAATCTACCAATACTTACGATGTGGTAATAATTTCATCCTTTGTTCTTCGAACTATCCGAAGAGGTCCCTTGTAGCTACATCATGGGAAAAAGGAGACATTGTATGTAATCATCTCTATAAAATTAGTACCAGTACACAAATTTGATTTCTTCAGAATAATGAGCAAGATAACCCTTATGTTATTTCATAATTCAAACAAAGGCTAAATTATTACCATAAATTGTAAATGGTAATTGGAAACAAATTCAAATTTACAGTAGTACTTAAGGCTGTTTAACACTGTACCCTACCATAACCCTCGGATAAAATCCAAAATGCAACCTTAATTCAAACACTATATTTTTGACAGAATACAGCCTGTAGTATTTGTCAGTGGTGCAAATGACAGAGCATCGTCATAAAAGCAACAAAAAAAAAAAAAAAAAAAAAGCTTCTTTTGTGTGATCTTTTATTGATTTCCACTGATTATTCAGTATATCAAAATACCACAAATATCATAGTTAGTGATTCAACTTACTTGCTGAGGTTGTCAGCTATCTTCATGTTCATGTAAGTCCTTATCGTTGAAGCCACAAAATTTGCTGAAGAACAAAATATCATTTAATAAGGCAGTATGCAAACACCAATTTGCATCTACAAATCAAGACTACTTTAATTTCAAAAACTTTCCACAACAGCCTCATTAAACATTGAGAACAACATCAACCTCTAGATATTTGATTAATTATGATTCCTCTCGCCACTTTGAAATGATCCCTTACAATAGAATTATTCCAGCAAAAATTTGATGTGATCAAACTCAACTGATATATATACATGTTAAAACATTGAAAATTTCATAAGAGTTTCAGCACTGTTACATAACAAGGAGTTCATAACATATGCTCTTAACCATAAGAACTAAGCCTGAAATAACTCAGGCCAGGGTTTATGGAAATTGCAAGTTATACTGAAATAAAATTGTACTCAGTGGGTTTAATTCATGCAGCATATTTGTAAACAAGACAAATGACTTACACAAACTTGGAGGCATCTTTGCTATGGCAAGAGGTATAAGATCATCAAACGTTGCATCTACAATCTGTTGAAGAAAGAATGGAAGGCCAAAAGTGGCAAATCCTCATCATAACTACAATCATAGTAAGCCTATGTACCAGTTATGAATATCAGGGTAACTTACACTTGAAATTCACACACCTTAACAAGGTCATTTCAAAAATTCGGAAAAGAGAAAAAATGCTTTACTTAAATTTAGTGAAATGTACTTTGGGTATGTCTGCATCATCATCATCATCATCACTATCAACTCGATATCCAATATAACCTTGGATAATATTCTCTCATTTACCCCCCCCCCCCAAAAAAAAAATACCACGTTCTATACAAATCCTCATCATTATCATCACCATCGTCATCATGATTACCACTGCTATACATAAAAGAATTTCCTTAAAACTTTTTTCATTACTAACATGACTGTCATCAACAGGCGATGTTAATCGGCACCAGAAAACATCAATGCAAACTCAACACCTTACAACTTCAGCAACTTACAACAGATGAAATCTGGGGATAGTTCATGGCAGCCCATGATGTTGCAAATCCTCCTATGGACCAAGCAAACAAACTGATGTCCTCATATGCAAAGCCAAGATCCTCCACGGCATACTGCATGACTGCTGCAATGGCGTTTCCTTCTGACTCAGGGAATGGTGACCCCTATAATTAAAGGAACACATGGACAAAAATGATAAAGGTGTGATCCATTTGCATTTCATCTAAGTTATTAATCGGAGGGAGATATGGCATTTCTCTCGAATATACTACTGAACCGTTGAAAGTAATTTTCCATCAGTGCATAACATCATGCTGATTGTAAGGCCGGAGACAATCTCTTTTCATTTCTTCTCAGTGTTAATCCTCGAGCTAAAATGGACATGATTCTCCATCTCTGATAGTTCCTACCTTTTCTTTATCCCTCCTTCTAAAATAAATTCTTAAAATAATTCAACTACAACAAGCAAAGAGGAAAAAAAGTTACAAAAGGCAAAAAGGGGGGAAAGAAAGAATGAGAGAAATACAGGTTGAATAGGAAGAAGAAAAGGAGATGAACTTACTGTACTTCCTCCAAATCCAGGATGGTTCCAACCAAGCACTGAATATCCAGCTATAAAACAAAAACAAAAATGTTAGGGTTTTAACAAATTGTCAATTTACAAACATGTCTTCAAGAAATACTTCCCTAATCTGACCAAAACCAGCATACAGACACTCTCTTGAACCTGAATTTTTTACATTTTTATATTAGTAATACAATACATATTTGATTACCTAATATATTCATATTACTTTTACTTCTGCATGCAATAAGAATGGACCTTTCTGCAATGTTTTCAAACTGTACTGTAATACAGATCATGCATTTTGATCAAGACTATATTCAGGTAGTAAGCATCTCACACAATGAATCAGTCATTAAGATCTATCCTGGGCCCTGTTTCATAAAGCTTGTTATCAATAACAAGTTGCAATAACTGTTATAGGCTACTGAAATCCTTGCATCTGATTGGCTGAGAGCAAATTTGTCAAAGAAATGAGGCAGTTGTTACTGATAATAAGTTTTATGAAATGGGGCCCTGTCCTCAGAAACAACATCAACATGGTCTAGCTTTTGGGGTCTGACATGAACCTGTGATGACTGAGATGTCATCCCTCTGATTCACCATGAATCAACATGATGTTCAGGCTTCAAAGACAAAGGCTGGAATTCACAAAGGTGGTTTAAATTTAGTCCATGGTTTAGGAAAATTTGGGGGTACAAGTGCGCTTGATTTAGCGTGAACACTAAGATAGGTCCAATGATAAACGCGCGCGTTTGGCAAAGGGCGCTAGATTTACACTTGTTGCCATGGTTTAGACCACGGTTTATGTAAATTCATGCTTAGATTAATTTACATAAACCGTGGTCTAAACCATGGCAACAAGCATGAATTTACATAGACTGTGGTCTAAACCATGGCAACAAGCGTAAATCTAGCGCCCTTTGCCAAACGTGCGCGTTTATCATTGGACCTATCATAGTGTACGCGCTAAATCAAGGCGCACCTACACCACAAAATTTGCCTAAACCATGGACTAATTTAAACCACCTTTGTGAATTCCGGCCAAAGAGTTGTGTTGTTTTTCCCCAGTAAGAACAAGAACCTACCTTTCAAGGGTGTCTCCATGCAACCGATCTCATAAAATCCTGCATTTCCTTCGCTTGTAATCACCTGTATTATCAAGATCAAGTAATGCACAAGACTCCATAAAATATAGACTATTTCAAAGACTCAAACTGAACATATTTTGATCTGAATTCTCATGCTTTGATTTAAATTAATATGTAAAGCTGAGAGTTTTTCAACATGTTCACCTCCCATGATTTACATTTTTATCTAACATCAAATATTTTAATGAAAAGTATGAATGAAAAGTTAATGAAAATTATGGGGCAATATTCAACAACAACAACAACAAAAATTCTACATGGATGTAGTAAAACAATGTTCACCCTAATTCCTTTTCTACAGATTTTGATCTATAGAATTGCTTCAAAAGCCCAAACCAGTAGCAGGAAAACCGTGTATAAAAAGCACAATGGGAACATGTCTTCTTCGACAGGTTCCAGTTCTAAGTTATATTATCCATATATTTGTTCAATAAAATATAAATGTTCTGTGTCGGTGTGTAATTAGTAGATATCGAAGAAAGAAAAAATACTCAGGAGTAAATAAAAATACCACAGGATCCAAAAATTTGTTCAATACTGTACCAGTTTTTGCCCATTGGGAAATGCTGTCTTGAGTCTTCTATCAACAAACATGGTATCAATTGAGTTGCCATCCTTGGTTCTTAGTTTGGCTCTTTTCCCATGATCTTTCTCCACTAGCTTCATCCTCCCTAGAAGGAGCTGAGAACCTGGCAAAAGAAAAGAAAGACAAAGGTATAAGGGTGAAACAGGAAGAGGGTTGAGAGACACACATAAAGAAATGGGGGAGGTGGGAGAGAGAGAGAGAGAGAATGTAACATCTCCGTAGCAAATGAACTAATAAAAGCAAACATTAGAGAGCTATACTGCCATCCAATGATAAAAGTCAGCACCTCTGTAGAATAAGTTTCTTTGTAAATGAAGAAAATATGTCACTGTTTTATGAGGAAATCTATGGAGATGCTTCCTTTTTGATATGACTACATTTTGGAAATTGGGGGTCATGTGACCTAACTTCTTCATTATGTAGAACATACAAAAGAGTATCCCACATCAAGAAAAGTCAATTTTGAAAAAATAAGAGTTGCCCCCTTTTGTCAATGCAGTATGAAGGGAGATTTGTTACCTATAGCAGCATTGAGGAGAGCAGTGCTTCCTGGATACACAATCCTACATCCAAAGCTATGAATGGCTAGATAGCTAAGCAGCTGACACGGTAACCCACCAAGCCATTCCACAGCACCTCGGGATCTCTGGGAAGCTGGAGAAGACTGGTTCTTCCACAATGGCTGGCTGCCACTAGACGGTTCACCAAATGAGAATGAGAGTTAGAGTTAGAGTCAGAGTTAGAATAAAATTGTAAAAGGATTGTATGGTGGTCACAAGTAGGAATTTCAAATCAACTTGATACATAAATTCAATAAATGTTTTATCATTGCAAGCATACACATGTTTTGTACATTCACATGAAAAACAGTTGAGCGATTATACAGGTTTACATGTTTGGCATAATAATTCAAATCTTAAAAAGATACATGTTAAAACTAATAACATACAAATAAGGCATATTTTAAAAAAAAAAGCAATTCCAGGCCACATAGTAAGATATTCAATTGAATATTTAGGAACCATAAAACAAAAGTACCATAAAGTATGTGAAAACACATAAAAAGAATACAAATAACAGGCTGACAAGAATTAGATTGCATTAGATTACTGGGGAAAGAAATACAGTTTAAGGGAAATTGTGAAAGTGGCAAGAAAGGTAATATTTCTTATAGAAAGTGGGATGTTGAAGTTGTAGAAGAGATGATTACAATGATAATATCTTGAAACTACACTTACCTATCACTCCATTGGTAATCAACTGGCCAAGCACTGAAGTCAAAATCATAGAACTGCAGTTCCTTCTGAAAGGCAAACATATCAATCAAATCACATATTTAAATTTGATTATTACTAGGCTGTAACTAACATGGTACCAGTAAGTGGTTGAACATTAATTATCTTTTTTCAAAGCCAGTCTCCCATTTTTTCCCCCAATTTTTAAAAAAAAATCTTTTAAATTTTATTTTCAATTTCTAAATTATATTTTAGTTTCTTATTTATTATTATTATTTATTATTATTTATTTGTGTGTGTGTGTGTGGGGGGGGGGGGAGTGTACTGATCAGCTCTTCACAAACTCCCTGAAACTGAATAAATGAAATGGATGACATTGTTAACTAACCCTCTTCTCACTCTCCCCATTCCTGTTGATCTCATCAAGTAGATTGATGAACGTTCCATATTCTGGATTGGTGGCTCTTCCTAATCCTGCAACCATGACATCATAGAAAGAATATACTTTATATCATCGTTCTACACAATTCATCATTTTTACAAATCGGCGAATCCGTGCAGGGAATGCAGAAACATGAACTGGAGAAATACGCAATTGTAGATTTAAGTGTTTATGAGAAATGGATTTTGCTTTCTCTGCATGATTTCATGTACCAATATATATGCATTAAAAGAAAGCCTATGATTTTAATTTTGAAATGGTGTATATCATAATGTCATTAATACAAAATAAGGAAGACTGGACATTCAAACACGATTCGTTGGTTCGTAAAAACAACAAATTTAGAGTTGGAGTAAATGATGGACTAAAACCAAACCATTTGTATCAATAATTAGCAACACAAACTCTTTCTGCCTCAAATCAAATCAAATCAAATCAAAATCAATTACCTCTGACATAGTAGGCTCCACATAACGCAAGAAGCACCATCCCACCAAATTTCCCAAGACTCAAAGCACCATCTAGGCTGAAGTAACCTGAAATGATTAAAATCATTGCAAAAATATCAAAAACATTGTTCAAGCTCCTTGGAATTTATCTGCATGAGGCAAGGTCTCTTCTCTTTTTCCCAACAGTGAAGACAAGAACAAGTACATTTTGACAACTACTGTATGTCTGAAAATTGACTTAAAATCAAATGACTAAAAAGTTTTAATTACAATAACATCTACCTTCCATATATGGTTCACAATTTTAATATTCTTAAAAACTCTTTCACTAAAAAACTAATAATTTGACAATTCATTTAAAAAAACTATTTGACAATGTCATATTCTTTAAAAAACAACAACAAAGGAACAAAACAAAGGAACAAGAAAAAAAAAACTAAAACCACAAACAAAAACAAAGCAAAACAAAATAAAACTAGACACAGTAAAATTCAATCTTATTCAATTTTTTTGCTCAGTATAAAACAGAAAAACAGGTAAACTCGCAAATTACCCTGTGATTCTATTTTTATGTATTTTCTTCAGTATTGCAGAGTATAAGATATATTTTTTCTCTCTGAACCCACTGAGTTCTGAATTATCCTATTCTCATAGAATTCACAAAATGATCATCCACTTCCGTTAGGCAATGGTTTAAGTTTCTTACCTCTCCTATATAAAATGCCTAGAATTATTGGAGATGTGTAATATCCAAATGACCAACAAAAAGAAATCTGTACAGAAAGCACAAAAGAAAGCCATTACAGTCATTCCATAATTATTTATTCAAATGAATAAGAATTTATATTTTACATCTTTCAGTCAGTATACCTAATAATGCCTTTTCACAACATCTTCACAACCACATTATGCATTTTATACTGTAATATTAATACTAATAATATACACTAAAAAAATCATGATTATGCATCAACTATGTATTAGTAGCACTGTATGTTTCTCCCTTATTTAATTTTTTCCAAGAAATATAAAAAAAAAAAACTTTATCCGAAGTGAACACGCAATAACATTCAACTTTACTTTTCAAATGAACATGATTTTACATCATAAAATTACTGTAATAGAAGATGTGTCCGACTGGGGATTGTCTTTGGTAACGTGGACCTATAGCTTTTTTCTAAAAAGTGATTCCATTACACCTTTAAAAACTTACCAGCTTGATGATGTTGTCGCTGTGCTTTTCAACAGAATTGGGTTGATAGTCATGACCCTACACAAATAATACAGAGTACAGAATATCAGTTGTTATCACTAAAATCTGATACAAAGTTCTACAGAATCACCATCTAAATGAGCAAACCATTTGAGAGCTGATGGCACAGGATTAAGAAAAATACTAAAGATGTGACTGTGATCCTTATATTTTATGATAATAAAAACATAAATCAAATATGTCTAACCGAGCTACAATAAATATATTTTCAGAATGACACTTTTGTTCATTTTTAGTATTTTTTTTTTTCACTCCTTCCTTTCTTGGATATTTTGTTTCTCAGAAGCATAGGTCAAATTCTGACAATGAGCAGGATCGAGATGAAGTAAAATGTGACACCCAACAAGAAAAAAAAAACGAAGTCTACATTAAAAACAAGAAGTTTTTCTATTGCTCTGATGTCAGTGATGTGAGTAGGAGGATACACATCTGCACCCTGATGCTACCCCTGCACATTCACATTAGTGCTCAGTTACACTAACCTCGCACAACAGATGTGCTGTAACATGCAAATTGCTGACAGCAGGAAAGTGGTGTTCTCTGTCCAATTTATTGGACAGAGGAGCAAGAGCTGTGTCACCAGTGATCAGAAAAATATTTTTCAAAATTCACTTGATCAAGATAATTTGCATCCAGTTGGAGGAATGGAATGGAAATAGGATATTTTATCATCCAAGATGTAAAAAGCAAATATTTTATATGAATTTGTTGATTATTTTAGTGATTTCAATCTTCATCTATAGAGGGCAGCATGTCACATGTCACAGTTCAGCATACCAATGTAGCACTGTGTCTGTGTGACCCTAGCATTGGGTTTATTAAGAATAATCGTGAACCAATATGGCGCATTCTCTTCCATTTTGTAATTTACTGTACCGACTCATAAAATTTTACTCCACAGAAAAAAAGAAAAGAAAAAGTTTCTACCCAAATCACTGAACTCTACACTACAATTACAACATGAAAGATTAGGTTAAAAAAAAAAAGAAGAAAAAAAAACCCCCACATTTTTGGACTCGGTCATTGTAACTTAGATTCTATCCGCAAATAAAGATTTAAAATCAAAGATTCAAGATCATTTATTTTTTAGATCAATAAAAGGTAACATCAAATTTTACAAATATATTTCATGTACAATAACTCATGACACAGTGTCACAGAAGGGAAAAGGGAACTAAAAATATCAAAAGCTTTAAATTTAACTTTTTAAGTTGTGGGTTAATAGTTCCCTTGTATTGTAGTTGTATTATTGTAAATGTTTACATAAATGGACAAAAAGGAAAAATAAATTCACACATACAATGTAAAGGATGATAACACTCTACACACAACCACACAACAATCAATCATGGGGGGGGGGGGGGGTAACTTAAGCTTGTACATGTAAGCGTCTTTGACCCTCTCTATACTTCAGTCAATCCTCTTCCAACAAACACAAAAAGAAATATGTGGGACACCTCTAATTCATGCTCGCATAGACCCCCACAATAAAAGCGAGAAGAGAACGATTTTTCACCTTTATTGTCCCATGAGAATGGATTCTATACAACCTCGGTCCTAAGATGCAACGTATGAGTGAAGCCATTTCCTTTTTGGATTCTCACAAAATGCTCTGGACCACAAAGTCAGAGGTTCGTGTCTCGTAATCGACCTCTCCGCAAAAATCAAAATGATACGGTGCATCTGCGCGCAGCGAATAATGACTCAATCGATAAGATCTTAATCTTCTTTCGCTTTCATCCCGCATAAATCTCTCTTATCGCTTATAGGCTTACTTTCCGGGCTTACTTTCTCTAAACATCAGATCCAACCTCTTGCTCTCCTCACTTTTTTTTTTTTCTCCAGATAACCTCTTTGAATTTCTTTCTAGCGTCCAATATCCACAATCCCCTCGGCCCCCCGCGCCCCGCGCCCCACCCCCTCCCCTCTCTTTCTTTCTCTTTCTCTCAGCTCTCTGTTATTTCGTGTCCTCGGTTGTGGTCCAGTGGTCCCGGCCAGTGGTCCATAGAATCTATTCTGGTTAAATATCAAGGCTTAATTATATCAACTGGGAAGGCCTCATGTTGTCAATTAATTAAACATTCCTTCCCAAATTCTCGGTGCACGACCATTCGGAAGGGCCTTCGATATTTTGCCACCCTTTTCTTAATTGGGGGAGGGGAGGGGGGGGGGGGGGTGATGCGCGACCCGAGCCATGATTTCCTGTCATACAGGAGTCTTTCCCAGTGGAATATTAATTTTTGTTTTCTTCACTTTTTGTATCAATGTGCAGCCCCCCTTCTGACAACGTTTATTTGATCTAGAAATTCAGGAAAAAAACTTGATGCAAATTTCCAAGTCCTCTGCCCTTACCGACTAAAATCTATGTCAGTTTTTTTTTCTCTCTGTCATTTGTCAAATTTTGGTATATATTTTTATCAGCATTATTACTATTATGACGAGGATGATAATCTTCATTATTATCATTATTCCGCTATCAGTATCATCATCAACCAGGGTAATCTAATGTCCTTTGGAAGTGCATATATAGACGTTATAACAATGTCATATGCGCTCTAGAACAAAATATTATTATTATTGTCATTATTATTGTTGTCATTGTTTTCCTTGTTCACGGACTTGCTGAAGAGCTGTCTTTCACGTACTATGCATTATAAAAAAAAACAATTGTTAATACTCAATCAAAATCATTATCATCATCATCATCATCATCATCATCATCATCACCATCATCATCATGAGTTACTATATCATCATCATTATCATTATCAGTATTAAATTTAGTCATACAATAGGCCCGACTTTAAGTGCATGAGGTATAAAAATTGAAAACAACCCAAGGCAGTAAACCATAATTTTTTTCAGGGGGGGGGGGCAAGAATATGTAAAATGTTCGATGGAACAAGCAAGCGAGGGAGCAAAGTGGCTTGAATGGGTTACTGGGAGCTTTTACATGCTTAGAATTAAAACTGTACGATCTGGTGCACAAATTGGGTGGAATTTTGGAAAATTTCAATAAGAAACTAGGGTTTGAAAATTTAAGGGAGGGCAACTGCCCCCGCCCCCTGCTGCGTAAGTCCATAAAGCCGACATTTTTCATATAAATTATGCTTTCCATCCCATCGCCGAAGTTCCAAGAAGTTCTGGGGCTGCCATATTGTCAAGCATATTGTTTATAATGGCAATCCTTCTTCCGCAAATAATTTTATGTTTGATTAATTACAGTAATTTTACAATAATCTGACAATTTATCATTTCTTATTTTTTTGAAAAATGATTGTTACGAATACTTGTGTATTTATGATCTATTGTCAAAAAAGTACCCTTTTTTGTATATTATGTAACCAAAATGTTAATATGAATGTAAAAGAAAAAATAAATCAAACCAAATCAAAATATTCCAGTAGTCGGATCACGGTGACGAAAGATAGGCCTATCCCCACCCACCCATGCCTGATTGCCCCGCCGAGCTTTTAGATGTTTTCAGTGAAATGATAAAGTTGAGATGAGTTTGTTTTTGTTTTGTTTTTGTTTTGTTTTGTTGTTGTTGTTGCTTTTGGGTTGTTTTTTTTAAATCAAATTTTTGTTTTATCGTTTACAAATCACCTAATTCATTCGAATAAATTATAGAGAAAGCCATACGTTGAAAGGGATTTTGTGAAATGTATTTCGTCATCATATCAGGGGAGGTGATAAGTTACCCCTGCATGCATAATGCCCTAGCCTCCCTGCATGTACGCATGCGCAATACCAAACATTAATTTCTGGCAAGATGGCAGCGCCCACGAAACACGCTTTGTCTTTGCAAATCATTGCAGAATGTAGCACCACTAAAGCGAGAGTCTGTAAAATGAAGCTTCCCCACCAAGTTGTGGATACACCTGTATTCATGCCTGTCGGAACACAAGGAACGATGAAAGGGGTGACGTGTGAGCAGCTGAGAGAACTAAATTGCCAGCTTATTTTGGGCAATACCTACCACTTGGGAATGAGACCCGTGAGTAACGGGAGTTGCCTGGCAGTGAGCGGGGCCTGGCCCCGTGGGCTACGGCTCGTTTCTCGTCAGAGATGGAAACTGGCTGGGCATGCCGGGAGTGGGGGGATGAGGGATGCCGATGCATGGGATGAGTGAGTTCAATTGGGCAGGCCACATGGTCCACTCATCCTGATCCTGTGTACTAGGTTAATGATATGGCCCACTAGGTTCAGCTTTAAATAAGAAGCAGATTAATAAATTGATAAAATTAAGAATTAAAACATAAAAAGTGAACTTGATTGCTTGTTTCCTATAGGCCTATTATATTTGAATTTGATTTAGACTCGGCCGGGAGAGAATCCTAAGTTGTCACATTATTCTCCACCTAACTTGACAATAGGTAACAGCAATTAAAAAAGAATTTATGAAAACAAATGAAAGCAACAAAAGGATGAAATTGATAGGAAAAAATCATCAAGCACTGCAATTTGGGAGACAATGGGAGTGTGTTTTTCATTCGTATATGTTAATCTCTGTCATGTCTCTGACCCCCCCCCCCCCCAGTCATTAAAGAAGCTTAACATATTCATTCACAATAGCTTAATTCACAGTCACAAGTGTCCAATCTTTGTTTAAAATTTGATTGGGGGGGGGGGCACAATTTGTTTCATGCTTGGGTGATTTGCTTGGATTTGTGCATCTTAAGGCCCTTGGAGCCCCGTCCCTGACCCTGGATGTACTGAAATGAAATATAGCCGATTATCACAAGCGCAATATAAGTAGAATTTTACCAATTTTACCAATTTCTGTTGTGCTACACTTCCTGAAAAGACTGTATATTGCTGAATGTCTAGATCCAGGTGTAACCACTTGTTAAAATTTGTGATGAAATATGAATATAAAGAATGAAGGTAAATGTGTCCAGAGCAGAATATATATGAGTTCTTAAGGAACTTTCATATATCTTGATCTTTGTTGTCATTTGGCATGACCTGATGTGATGACTAGATTTTCTCATTTACTAGATTCTTTCCAAGTTCTGATGGCAAATTGTCCCAAATCCCTTTCTACTCATAATTATGATTTCTTTTTTCTTTTCTATTGTCTGTCTTACAGGGTCCAGATACATTGGACAAAGCTGGAGGTTTACATCACTTTATGAATTGGGACAGAGCATTGCTGACAGTAAGTAAAGATGTTCTTTGGAGATTCTTAAAAAACAAAATATATACAAACAACAATGATAACAACACATGAACAAAACACACAGTAGAAGTGTTGTGGCTCAGTGGGTAAGTCTCCAGACTTTGAACCACAAGGTCCAGGGTTTGAATCCCTGCCGCGGCACTAATGTCCTTTGGCAAGATATGAATCTACATTTGCCACGTCTTTCGGATGGTGACATTTAAGGTCGGTCCCAGGTGTAAATAATCATATTTGATTGATACACATCTGTAAAAACCGAATTCAACAACAACAACAACAAAACATAATGGGAGGAAGGAAAAGGTGGTGGGCCTTGCCAGAAATATCTTCGGCAACTGTTTCTACAGTGGCAGAACTTTTCAATCATTTGTTAGTCATTTTGAGAGGCATTGCCATTATTCTTGAGTAAAACACAATGTAATGTTGGTAATCTGAGGCAGGGAGATACATGTATGCTGCAGTAAATATATTATTGAATTTGATGAAATTTGACATCTCCCCTATCTTTCTGTAAACCTCTTGCATTTTTTTTCGTCTACTCTTCCTTCTTTGTAGGACAGTGGTGGATTCCAGATGGTTTCTCTGTTGAAGCTAGCAGAAATCACAGAGCAAGGAGTCAAGTTTGAGTCCCCTTACAACCAGCAGGAGATGCTTCTCACCCCAGAGAGATCTATTGAAATCCAAAACAGCATTGGGGCAGACATCATCATGCAGCTGGATGATGTTGTGCATAGTTTAACTACAGGGCCAAGGGTCGAAGAGGCAATGCATAGGTGAATCAACTTGTTTACAGATATTGGTGATTATATTGATGCTGGTGGTGGTAGTAACTGTTTTAAGACTAACATTCAAAGCAACATTGGATAGACATTATGCAGCAAGATGATGTGCATAGATTAACTAAAGGGCCAAATGTAGAAGAGGCTATCCATAGGTAACCATCTCATTTATGATGAATAATGATGTTGATAATGATGATGATGATGATGATGATGATGATGATGATGATGATGGTGATCATAAAGAAGCATCCAATTCTGAGTTTTTATGATGATGACAGTGATGATGATGGTAATGATCATGATGAACCAACCACCTTATTTTGTGATAATGATAACTGTATTTAGACATCATGCAACAAGATGATGATGAAAACTGATAAACACTGTTACTTGACCATTAATTGGGGAAATATATCTGTATTCTGTACTTGCTTACTGGTAATTTATGTATGAGATCTAAATGATTTATTTTGCCCTTTTGGTTTATTAGTGTTATCAGTGTGTAAGTTAAACCCCTGTATAAAAGCCCATAGAACACCTCATAACTGGAATTCATTTGTCACCTTTATTTTTGATGTCCTACATGTATGATAAATAATGATGTATATTTGTATTTGTTTAATGACCAGGTCGATTCGTTGGTTAGACCGCTGCATAAAAGCCCATGGAAGACCACATGATCAGAATCTGTTTGCCATTGTACAAGGTGGACTAGATGCAGATCTCAGGGTACAGTGTGCTAAAGGTAATGCATAATATAGAAATTTAAAAGTTCATCAACATTTATTATAGACACACAGTTGAAACTTTCATGGGGAATTTGACACCATTCAGGTGTTTACCCAGTAACAGGTGTTGTCCATCACCCAGAGTGGAATTGAGTTTTATAACCAACAGACCTTATGTAATGCTCTGTATATTCCACCCATTGCCCCATATGGCAAAGTCATTATCTCACTTTCCCTGGCCCAGACATTGCCCAAAGCAGACCGAAGAATGGCTATGGTGGGGCAGCTTGTTTGCTGTGCTCCAGAGATGTAGCTCTATTACAGGTACTATTTCCAGTGCTTTTCACGAAGTCTGGTGTCAGCAAATTTTGTTCCACTCCCCATGAAAGCCCACGACTGAGTGTCTTTAAGCCCTTTTCATTCATAAAATGCTTAAGCATAGCATTATCTATAAGTGAATGGCAAGAGTAAATATTTTGCATGGGCCAAAGATAACATGGTCCCTATGTTTATTCATAGTCGTGATACCAGTATGCTACTAATTATACCATGTAATGGCCATGTTCAGTTAACAGGATAAGCATGTGATATAATGTGTGCTCTACATATTTCAAAGAATGATATCACCTTAGCTTTATGTTTAATTCTTTACAATTGCAGAGATGGTTGAGCGTGACACTCCAGGTTATGCTATTGGAGGTCTTAGCGGTGGAGAGGAGAAGGACAAGTTTTGGAGGATGGTAACTCTGTCTACTGATCATCTACCTAAAAATAAACCCAGATATTGTATGGGTGTTGGGTGAGTGATGAGGCAACTTGCTAAGTTTGAAGAGATAACTCTTCCTGGGGTCCATGGGCAATGTTTTTTTTTTTTTTTTTTTCCAATATATATCAATTCAAATTGGATTCAGTGATGTAAAAGGTAATCTCATGACAGGGCATATATTCCTGTTGCAATCTAAAATTTGTTACGGATCGCCAAAATATGTTTTGTAAAATGCCTCAGATGTAACTTTGTCTTGTTTTATTTGATCCACCTTAAATTCACAACTATTTTTATTATTCACTAAAACCCAATAAAGTGTTATCCATGTAGAGAAATCACCCTTTTCGAATTTGTTCTGGTAGATTTTGAGACTTGCCAGATGTTTTTAGCTGTCAGCTCTCCTATGATGTCATGTTTATGATCTGTTTCTCATTTGTTTGTCTCAACTTTCAGATATGCTGTAGACCTGGTAGTATGTTGTGCACTAGGTGTTGATATGTATGACTGTGTCTTCCCGACAAGAACAGCGGTAAGTTGCCCACTTGTGACAGGAATTTTGGACTTTGGGTGGGAGGGTTTAAAGTCCCTGCTCCCTGCACCCTCCCCCCAAGGGAGCGCGCTTTGTGCACTCTGTATGTCATTTGCACACTTTGCATGCTCATTCACGCCCCCCCCCCCCCCAAAAAAAATAAATAAATAAATAAAATAAAAAATAAAAAATAAAAAAAAATGAAATCCTAGCTACGTAGGTGACACTTTGATGGAGCAGTTTCTGTACTCTGTAGGATGTGTTCTAGATCTGAAACAATTGGTACTGAAGATTTATAAACATAATTTGTTTGAGCAACTTGAGCACTTTATATTCATGCCTCCGCACCAAAGGGTGCCAGAGGCATTATGTTTTTTAGTTGTCCGTCCGTCCATCCATCCGTCCAAACTTGTGAACACGATATCTCAAGAACTGAAGAACAGATATTCTTGTTTCTACATTGTTTGATTTTTATTATTCTCATTCTTTTGATCATATCATTGGAATCATTGGAACATGACTAGCCCTTTCATAGCCTTTCATGTCGTCTTATTGTTCTATCCCAGAGGTTTGGTTGTGCCCTGCTCATGGATGGACAACTCCAACTCAAGAACAAGCAGTATGCAAATGATTTCCAGCCCATAGACAAGGACTGCTCATGCTTTACATGCCAACGACACACTAGAGCATACATCCACTCTATTTGGAGCTATAGTACTGTTGCTTGCCAACTCCTCAGTATTCACAATATAGCATTTCAGGTCAGTGTAATTTCAAATTCAAGAAATGTTAAACTAATAATGAAATATTTCAGATGGTTAATTTCTGTTAGAATATAATTGGGAGTGCAGAGTTACTCAATTCAATACTTAAACACAGGTTTGCTTCTAAAGATAAAGTGGAATAATACAAAGAATTGTATAGTTTTGTTAGACATGATTAGTTTACTGGTAGGTATTATTGAAACATTTTGGAAGATTCTTGCTTGGCCAGTTCTGTAATTTCTGTTTTTTGTGAGCTATGCATAAATCTCATAGGGTGGAATGTGACATGCATTCCCAAGGTGACTGAGCAGTTGAAAGGTGAAGATTTGGTGATCTCAAGATTAAATTGATATATATGAGTATGACATTCTTCCTTCTTTTAATTTAAGCATACCTAATTAATGTCCTAATTTCATCAAATTTTCTATTTTTGTTTCCTTCATTTTTCAGATGAGACTTATGAAGAGTATACGAGAGAGCATCATGGAGGGAAAGTTCCCAGAGTTCATAAAGTCATACTTCAAGATTGTATACCCAGACAAGAACTACCCAACATGGGTCATAGAATCACTTAAATCAGTCAGTGTTGAGTTAGACAGATGACGGCATAGGATAATATTTACTTTAATACTAGCTTGTCAGTGAATATTTGAAATTTGATGATTGGATTTATTTATTTTTTGTAAATGATGCCTAGCCAAATCCTTAAGCAGTGCAAATGAGAGGAATTTTCTGAACAAAATTTACTGTAGGTATTCAAAATCATCATATATGGTATGTACTCTGCGAATCGATAGGGTTCTTTTGACCAAAGTTTTAAAACAGTTTTGTTGAACAAAGCTGTATCAGTGCAAAAACTCATAAATGTTATTGTCAAAAACTCCATCAAAATAATATCCATCATCCTGTGCATGTAAAGAGATAGATTTTTGAGCCTGAAATATTGTTTGTTATCTCAACATGTTCATTAAGAGGTTTCCATGTCTGTTTCCTTACTATCATATTCCATCGAGGCATTGGCATGTCTGAAATCCTTGTATTTGCCTCATTTTCTACTTTACTGACAGCATGAGAATTGATTCATCTCTCGTTACCACATTCCAAATTTCTGCATGCATTGTAGTGAGCTGACTATTCTTCTTTTTTTTTTTTTTTATGGTGAAAAGCTTTTGTAAGCTATTTTGCACTAGAGGTAAATTGTTTGAAAATCCATTATTAGGAATAGTGAGAATTTCCCCTTCAAAATTGTACACGCTGATGTTCACTATCCTCAATCTGTCTATTGGTCTGCCCCAAATTGACGTCTAGAACTCTGTCACCACTTTTTCCGTGTCTCCTAGATCCTTTCTTTGATTTTCTGGAACTCTCACAATGACAATGTTTTCTCTGCAAATGTAGATGGAAAGTTTTCTCTCACTTGCTATCCTTCTTTTATTTCACTTTTAAGAAAAGGTATCTCCTTTTTCAAATTTTCAGTTTACTTGGCTTGAAATTTTGAATTTTAAAACTTTGAAGTGACTGAAATTTCTGGAATCATTTATAACTATTTTCAATTTGTTACAAGCTAGCCTTGTAAAGCTCTTTCCCATGTGTGAGTCCAAAATTTTCTCAATTGAAGGAAGCAACTCTGAAAAGTGTATGACTGGGTGTAGGTGTCTGAACAAACCTTTCACCAAATAATGTTTAGCTTTTATGTGGCTGTTTGTGCTGATAATTTTATATGTGAGCTGTGGCCGTTTCCTGTGCATGCCGGCATTCAGCGATCAAAGCCATGAATAAGGACTTGTACATATTCTTTCTCACAGCGCTATCCACACTTCCTCCACCACACTTTCTAATATTGGTGGAATATACATATATATTCCAGTATTGGCCTCCACATAAGATTTCCTAATAGTTGCTTACCAATTTAGGGCTGATAGTGCCATGTTATGTTACTGTCACACGCAATACACGTAGCCTTAACAGGTACCGAGTCCCTATCAATGATTTATCAATTTCAGTAATGTGTCCTCCAGTGCAGTTAGCACTTCATTCAACTGATCCAGCTGACTCTCAAAGACAGTGAACTTCTCTCCATGCAGAATTGAAATTCATCAGGCTTGTTCATCTGTGTCAGTGCTTCAAGATGATGCATGCGATGAATTATAGGAAGAATTTTGGGAGTTGAAAGGGCTTGGCAATCATGAGAAAATCAGTGACTCTGAAGATGGATCACTTTCCATTGTGATCTTGCTGGGAGACTCAAGCTGAGAGTCAGATGCTGGTCATCCTGAAGACAAGTTTCAATTCTTGCATTCAATTAAAACTTTTAAAATTCTGTTGAAAGCCAGATATAAATCACATATTTTATAAATGGTGATATATGCCCTTCTGGCTCTCAAAGAAAACGTATCTTTTTAAAAAATGTTTTTGAATTGTACTAGCTTTAAAAAATGATATGTCATAATATGTCAGGGTAGGTCATGTCTTGTTAAATTATGTCTTAGGTTTTAATATTTTTGTATTAAAACTGCTGCTATTGCAAACACGGCTGTCATGTGTATGTTTATCTGTTGTGTTCACATATATGTTTGAGAAGAAAGGAAATGAGAGGAATAGATTTTTTTTTTGGGGGGGGTCAGTATTGACACTTGATTTTTTTTTTTTTTTTGTGGATGAGAGAGGAAAAAGGAGTCAAGAGAATTAGAGAAGGGGGAGGGATGAAATGGAGTGAAAAATTGAATGAGGAAACCAAAGATCCGCTGCAGGAAAATGCTTCACTCTTCAAAGATCCTCCCATGCATGCCCTTGCCATCTATTTTTATCAGTGCTCCCCATCCGTCCACCTCACCCCATCCCCTCCACCATGAATCATATACTCCTATGCCATGCAATAGTGATGATGGTGATGATGATGCCATGTAATAGAACTTGTAGTCATGATGATGATGACGATGGTGATTAATGATTATTAATATGATTGATTCATTGATTTGTGAATTTGTTCTTCTGACACTCGGATCATAAATGCCTCCCAGGTTCTGCACCACTTCAAGTTCTGTATCACTCAGAGATGAGAGTAAAAATCTCAACGTTTTTATTCATTTACGCGATTCCACATAAGATTTTTGCTCATGTTTTTGAATATCCCATAAAATTTTGCCTCTATATGGCAGGAATTGGAGAAGAAACGGTACTAAATACCTAGTGAATATCACAAGCCCGGGGGGGCCACTCTATGTACAACACTGTAACCATGCGCGTGCACAAAAACGCGGAATAAGGGGTGTTTTTTCAGGCAGAGCACGGATCCGCGATAAGGGTATCAAAATCGCCGATTTGAGAGAAAAAGGGGGTCTTTTCAGCGCTAAATCCGTGCTAAGGGTCATTTTGGGGGTTTTTTGAGAGAGAAAAATCCTAGTTTAAGGGTATGCGTTGAGAGAAAAATCCTAGTTAAGGGTATGCTGGAGAGAAAAATCCTAGTTAAGGGTATGCTGGAGAGAAAAAAATCCTAGTTAAGGGTAGCTTTTTTGAGCTCCGCGAATCCTAGTTAAGGGTACTTTTTGAAAGGGTGTGCACGAGCATGGTTACAGTGTTGTACATAGAGTGGCCCCCCCGGGATCACAAGGGATTTTTCCCAGGGGATTTTTAGAATTTCCAGATTAAATTGGGTGATATGGGGTTACTTTGATTCTGATTAAATGCAAACAACAGAAGAAGAAGAAAAGAGGTTTGGGTATTGTTTACTGATTGACATTTTTATATGTCTACTATGTGTTCACCCCTCAGGTCGTAACCCCCCCTCCCCCTCCGATCCGCCACATATTGCGTACGTATACCACAGAAATAGAAGACGTAACGCATGCAATATATATAGCGTATGTTACATATGCAGAACAAACTTCCGGTTTTCATGAGTCACAGATTCATTCAAAATGGCAGAAACGTCGAATGTCGATAGGTGGATAGAGATTGCGAAACAGTGCAAGTATCTTCCAGAAAATGATTTGAAGGTATGTAAGCAAATGCTAATAATCTTGCTAAATATTTATCGTTTGATTTGGAGATAAACACAAGCTGTTTTTTCGAGTTTGCGATGGCGTAGTTTGTATGTTGACTTGTGTTGAACTACCGCCGGATAAGTTGCGTGCAAACGAACCCAGCGATCCCGACCGCTGCTCAGTGTCAGTGTCAGCTCGGCAAGAGTAAACGGCCAGCGCAAGCAAGGGCAACTATCGGCTGTCGCCTGCTGTGGCTGTGGCCGTGGCCATAACGAACCCGACTGACACTTGGGACTAAAAATTTGATATCCGAAAAAGAAAATTCAGACAAAAATTTATCCTAGGAAAGCTGGTAAAAACTCACCTCTGTTTACATTTCCCTCCCGTTGACCGTCCAATCATGTTAATGGAGATTGAAAATGGTGACTATCTTGCTCAATGCTCACTCATGCGCATCGATGCACAACTAACAAATTTGGGTGCGAGCGATCTTGCAGATGTTTTTACAAAATTTATGGTGAGATTTGCCGTAGATTTCATGAAAACACCTGCAAGATCATGAAGATCTTTGATAAACCCGGAGAATAGGGGACCGGAATGCGCGCGCATGCCATTCGTACTGTGCAGAGATCGGCAGAGACAGCCGAAAGTCAGGGTATGTGACAAGTCCATAATCAAGTTCAAAATGACTTTAAAATATGTTTTAATCAGGTAATTATGTTCTAATATATTACATTGTCCTCTCGGCTTTCAAATGTGTGATTATGCGGTGAAAATCATTTTGATTTTTGCCAGAAATGTTCTCAAACTCACAAATGTTTCATCCATGAATCTTGTGCAGATCGTCCCCCTCGCGGCCTCGCCGCCGACTCTGCTGCTGCCACCGGCTGCATTTGTTTGCACACAAATGAATATGTGCGCGCGTCCCAGTCCCCTATTCTCCGGGTTTGCCAATCGTTTACACCTAATTGCGCATCAATGAAGTCCAGGGACGTCTGGAGAGTAAAAAAATAAAAATAAAAAACACTAAGCATCTTGGCACTTTGAAACAACCCCTGGAAAATCACTTTGCCATGGGCCAATGACACCACCAGCCTTGTAACTATCAGCTGGTCATCATGAACCCGACTAACACTTGGGACTAAAAATCGGACGTACGAAAACCGGAATTTAAATCTAAATCTATCGTAGGGTAGCTGGAAAAACTCACTGCGTGTTTACGTTTCCCCGGCATTCGTTGAAATGCAGATAGAAAATGCCGACTAACTTCTGCATCGATGCACGACTAAATACGAGCGATTTTGCAGACGTTTTCAAAAAATTCACGGCAATTCTCGCCTTAAATTTTCTGAAAATGTTTTCATACGATTTTGCTTTCAGTAATGTTTAAAATATTGTATTTGTTCAATTGTTAGTAATGTAACAAACTGCTTATTCTTTTTTGTAAAATTGTTTTCCAGTTTTATCTTCTATTTTTTCATATTTTTTGTCTTTTCATATATATATATATATATATATATATATATATATATCGAATATGTGAAAGTAAATCAATAAAACTCAAACTCAAACTCAAAATTTCCCATCAGATAGAGAAATTTCATGAAACTACATCATCTAGCTATGCTTATGATAAAATGTATTCAACATGATTGATCCTAGGGCTGATATTGCCGAGAGTAGGTAAGTCATCCCAATCTGCTTTGTCGAGCAGACGGAGGGCTGCTTCCTTACTGTATTTTGGAATTTGATGGATGAAATTTTGTTGACCCTGTCATGCCTACAAATACAATTTATGATTTATGAGTTCCTTGTGATTTCGTCCACTTTCAGAGAAAACTATCTTGTTACTGAGTTGTAGTTGTGGTAAATCTGTGAACTTACGTTTCAGTCGTTTGTGTTGTACACTGACTTTGAAGCATTTATTGTAAATCATAATGCACTTCATACCTTCCAAATAAATGGTATCCTGTCTTTTTATCCCAGAAATTGTGTGACTTGGTATGTGACCTGCAGTTAGAAGAATGCAATGTTCAGCCAGTGTCAACTCCAGTGACAGTGTGTGGGGACATACATGGTCAGGTAATATAAATACAGTTATTTTTATGAATACTATTTATGTAATTGTTGATGTTGTTTTCTTTGGTTGGTTTTTTTTTTTGTGTGTGTGTGTTTGTTTGTTTGCTTTTTTTGATGTGTGTGTGTGTGTGTGCTTATGTCAGCGAGTGGAGTGAACTGACTGCCAATAGTTAACCCTTTTCCCAAAGATCCTTTGAGATTCAAATTGCAGAAGCACTTGTTTCATTAGAATTATTATGTAATATGTATGTACAGTCACCACAGTGAAAACTTCCTATAAGGAGGATTAGGGAACCACGAATATTACCTTGCTATAGGAAACTTTTTGTATCAGGGTATAAAAATGAAACAGCAACATTATGCTGTTATATCACAAATTTTGGTATCACAGCTCTTTATGACAAGTTTCCCTTCATGCTTAATTTTTTTCCAGTCAGTTTTATCTGTGTTACACTGGAATTCGGTTATAATAAACAAATATCTTTCTCTATTTTCTTTTCAATTCCTTGTGCAGTTTTATGACTTAGAGGAGCTGTTTAGGACAGGTGGTCAAATCCCTGACACGAGCTACATTTTCATGGTAACTGTTTTTTTTTTGTTGTTGTTGTTGTATGACCTGAATATACAGTGTATTTTCAGATATATATATAATCTATGTCACTGTCAAGAATTTTTGTTTCAAAAACAGTGATGAAGACATGCCTTTAGTTATTGTTAAGTACAGGGCCCTGTTGCATAAAACTTACCATTGATGGTAACTTTGCCATCAATGGTAACTTCCATGGAAACCTTGAATTTGATTGGCTGGTGAGCAATGTTACAATGGTAGTTACCATTGATGGCAGAGTTACCATCAATGGTAAGTTTTATGCAACTTGGCCCTGATTTGTGCTAAAGTATGGCAAAGTAAAGTGCAGCTTAACAAAGGAAAGCTAGTCTCTATATTTGTCAAATATTGCTCAATAAACAGTAATCAGTGGGTCATTTATAGCTATATCTGCATACTGCTTGTATACATGCATTGAATGTGCCTCCCCCTTTTTTTAGGGTGACTTTGTGGACAGAGGATATTACAGCTTGGAGACGTTCACTAGGTTACTCACACTCAAAGCCAAATGGCCAGACCGTATTGTGCTGTTACGTGGAAACCATGAGAGTAGACAGATTACACAGGTCTATGGATTCTATGGTAAGATCTCATTACTATGATAATAAAAATGATGATGGTGGTGGTGGTGATGATAATGGTGGTGGTAATGATGATGATAATGATGATGATGGTATTGATGATGGTGATGATGATGATGATGGTGCTGAAGATGATGATGAAGAAAAATATAATGACATTACCCCTTTGCTACATGTCTGTAAAACCATCTTCAATACATTTCTTTCTTTTTTTTTCAATTTGTATTTGTGAAGCAAACATTGTTGTACCATCTCTAAAAATAATGGTATGATTACATTTGCCCACTCATACTATTCTAATTTTAGATGTCTGCTGTGTTATGTTATTTTGTTTCAGATGAATGTCAGACGAAATATGGGAATGCCAATGCATGGAGATACTGTACCAAAGTCTTTGATCTTCTCACCATAGCTGCGGTAAGTTTATGATAATGATTAGAGGAAATCTGTGTAGTCAAAATTCTAATGAAAATGAGATGTACAAGTCCAAAATGATATACGAAGAGCATACATATATTTCAATAATTCAGTTATTATAAGGTAGGGAAAGAGAAGATAAGGAAGGGTGATACAGATGCAGAAAGGGAGAGAAAGAGATAAACAAACAGACAAAAAAGAGAGGAAGAGAAGTGGGGGTACAAGCATTAGGTGGAAAAAGGGATACTCCTCATCACAGATATATATTTCATAAAGATGGACAGGCGAGCCCTTCACAAGCACTTGCTCTTAGGGACCTCGCCTTCTTCCCATTATGTTATTGAAATATATTATGTTGTTACTATGTATAAAATGTACTCAAACGAAAAAAAAGAAAAGAAGGAATGATTGTAAACTCAAGTGAAATTGGAAGAAAATAAATGTTTCATTGAATTGAATTGAAATTCAATAATCCTGTAATTAACTAATTTCTTTCTTTTTTAAAATTTATTTTCTTTTCTCTGCTGCTTAGATCATAGATGAACAAGTCCTGTGTGTACATGGAGGTCTATCACCGGATGTCAAGACAATCGATCAGATCAGAATGATTGAACGTGCTCAGGAAATCCCACACAAGGGAGCATTTTGTGATATCCTTTCCAAGCTCAAAACTTATTTTTACTACATGACATTCTTGAGATATTTAAACTATAGAACAAATATCAGGTCAATAAAGAATTGGTGAAATAGTGAAGTAGTTTAATCAGATGAGATGACACTGAACATCTTTAGAAACTTTTTTTTGTCATATTCATATTTGTATAATAATTTCAGGTCAGTAGAGGGAGATCTGTATTTATGTAATCTCCTCAAAAAGTTGCCGTGATGAGTTAAGATACAGATTTCAGACCTTTTCAATTAGTCATTTAATAAAGGTAAAAATTTGAGATATTGTCGGTGGGCTGTTAAAACCTTGTATCTCAAAATTTGAAAATTTTGAGGACAGCTCAGAAAAAGCTATATTTTTGAATTATGGCAATGGTGGCAACCTCATATTGTCTGAAAACAGTCTCCCAATTCCTGTAGAGAACTCTTTCCAGGCAAAAGAAGGTTGCCACTTATGTCATAACTCTAAAACAGAGCTTTTCCTGAGCTGTCCTCAAAATTTTTTAATTGTGAGATACGAGGTTTTAACAACACACCGACGATATGCTGAATGACAGTTAACCTATTGACATTTGGAACGGAAGACTACTGTAATAATTGTGTGCATTGATTAACAGCATGGCTAACAATTTTCAATTTCAATGCCTTTGATGTTTGCTTCTCCTTGACTGTATAATCTTCACATCTTGTCTGGTCTGATCCTGACAACGTGGAAACATGGGCCATCAGTCCAAGGGGAGCAGGATGGCTGTTTGGATCAAAGGTCACCAACGAGGTTAATATTCACATCAATTTAACTTGATTCATTAGTTGTAATAAGATATCTCATGAAGAATGAAGTGACCCTTTTTATCCATATGATCAAAGAGATGTCTTCGAAGGATCAAATTTCTTTGAAAATTTTTCTTTATTCTGGATGTCAGGAAGAGTTAGCTGACATGATTTCATCACTTACATCAGATTTTTGGAAGAAAAATGGAAAGAAGTGCATGATTTTGAAATGTAATTCTTCAATTGATCTATTTTATTTGTTAGCGTTCATTTTTTTTGTTTATTTATGTATTTAACATTTTTTTTTTTTTTATTCTCAACCATGAACCAATGGACAGAGTTGGAACAAAGAGATCACTAGTGCATTTTGTACTTAATTCATTTGCTGTAATGAATCAAGCTCTCTATGATGATAGAGAGTGATAGAGATATGAATTTTAACAAAATTATACTTGATTTCTTATTGACTCATTATGTTTTGATTTGTCATTTTATGCAGTTTGTTCACATCAACAACCTAAAGCTTATATGCAGAGCACACCAGCTAGTGCAAGAAGGATACAAGTACATGTTTGACGATAAGCTTGTCACAGTATGGAGTGCCCCCAACTATTGCTACCGCTGTGGTAACATTGCATCAATACTCGCATTCAGCGACGCCACTACTCGAGAGGCCAAACTGTTCCGCAATGTTCCAGACAGTGAGCGTGTAATTCCAGCGAGGACTACAACTCCTTATTTCCTCTGATTCTCCATATTTTCTTAATCCTACAGAGACTGGGTTTAAATTAGAGAGATTGGTATAATAAATCAGTATCAGTTAAATTCCAATATAAGAGCTATTCCTTTAAATTAGAGAGATTGGTATAATAAATCAGTATCAGTTAAATTCCTTATTGCATGTATTACAATAGATTGACCCTTTTATGTTTTTATTATCAGTTCCCATCAGGGTAGTGAAATAAAAAAAAAATGCACCCAATTTGTAATTTTAGATGATAAGGTGCCATTTCACTATCATATGAGAAAAAGAGTTATATTTTGGAATACCAGAAGCAAAAACTTTGTGAAGACTTTTTTTAAGGGAATATACATTTTTTCTTAAGTGATAATCGATGCATGGTTACAATATAAGAGCTATTTTGTTCAAAATGATAATCCTGCAAAAGCAACATTCATGTTACTGGCCCATTCCTGAATTTATATGTATATCATATCATATCATATTATACTCTATCAGCATTTTAGCTTTGCTCAAAACTGAAGACCACTATAGGTTTGCAAGTCTGTATGTAGTCTTACACATGTACATGTATTGGTAGTATTATCCCTGGGCCATGCCATTCTTTTATTTAGCTGTATTTATAATCCAATTAAAATCCATTTAAAATGACAATTATAAGAAAATGGTAATATTTCCATTTTGGCAAGACCTTTCCTGTATTTATAATTATATCTGGATGTACTCTAGCCCAAAATTTTGAGATAATGCTGAAACATCTAAAGGTGTTGACTTGCCATTTTGTCCTGTCTACTTCATAGGAACATGGTGTATTGATGGAGGTATAGTAAAAGAATATCAAATTTGTATGATCTTATTGTACAAATATTTTGTAAATTATTGTAAATAGTATTTGTGTAGTGTATATTCTTTAATTTAGGAATGAGGAAAGATTGAATGTTACAGGAATATTAGGTATGGATGAATTATGATTTAAGACTAGAAGATGTACAGTAGGAACAGAACTATAGTTATAAAAGGAATTTTGACTTCAATGCAAGTTCTTTGTATTTATCTCAATGCATGATATGCTCAATCTAAGAAATGCCCATTCCAGTATACTCGGGATCAAACAAGAAGATATCTCTTGCATCATTTGATATTAATGTTAAATCAACTATACTAGCTTTCTTTATCCTTGAGATATGTGAATAAAACTGGTACACATAGAAACTTGGAGATACAGTATTTTAAAAGCATTTTTTGTCTTTTATCCCTTTTTTAGAAATTATAACTTGTTCTTTATTTCAATATTTTGATATGGTTTCTAGTTTCAGTTTCTGTTTCTCTGACTTTGCCCATTTTATGTCTTTGTGTTGTTTTTTAGATTGGGCAGATGATGAGAAGCTATTTGAAAGTGCAAAGCTTTGTTGATTGATCCATCTGATCTGTGATGTAATTCTTTTTAAAGGTTAAATAAATCAGCATTTTCTCCATATTGGGAACACTGACATTTTCTTTAAAACCATTTCATATTAAAGAAAAACTCACTCTAAACTGTATAAATTAATGAAACCAATGTCATTTAGTAAGAAAAATTGAAAATGTATGTGACACACTTTAACCAAAATATCCACCAATTTTTGTCAATATGTACATGTAGATTGAGTGCTTCTTCATATGAGATTCCTGTTAAATGACTTCTGGTTATGCAAAAAAATGACCACATGTTGTGTCAAAAATTTTGTTTCATCTCATTCATGTGATGTATTTTTTGTACTGTTTTAAATCAGAATTGTTCATGACATGGCATCCTGCTGGCTCATGTTTTGTTTCTTTGCAGGGATATTGTGCTTTGTATACTTGACATCATGTTTCAGGATGAACAATATGTCATTACCAACCAAAGAGTTACATTCATTATGTTCAAGGGAAAGACTAATTGTTTGATCCATATAAAATTGGAATTATTCAAAGTATACATTATATCTTCACAAATTTTGTTTATCACTCCATTTACAATTTTGATCACATATTCTACTGGATGGCTATGCTGTTGTATTTAAGATATGCACGTATCTCACGCTTTGTGTTGCACAGTTTATCACATCCCTTTATGAAAATGTGTTGTAGAGGTAGCTACAAAGGATAATTTGGAGGTGTGCATGTGTCTATATTTTGTTTTGGGGCAGATTAAATACGTAAATATGCACATATACACATTTTTTCCACATGGCCCCTTCTCTGGATGCATTTAAGAAGAATCTGAAAGCTGTCCTGTTCAATCTTGATCATTAGCACTGTGTAACCTAATGCATATTAAAGAGCACTGTATAAATGAACTCATCGTATTTTATGCACATATGGGCAGTTTCAGCGTTATGGACATTGCATTTCGGACGATTTTTGCAACTTCAAAAGGTCATGAAGATAAAACCACTTTATTATGTGGACTGATAAGATGCAGTCACTCAAAAAAAAATCCTTGATCATTAGCAGTGAAAGTTTCAGTCCATTTCAGCTTCTGTGGTAGTTACAGCATGTTATGTTTTCGTTACGGACATTACATTTGTTGGACAAGAAATTTAATGTCCGTAACGAAACATAACATGTCATAACTACCTACATAACTACCGCTTGCTGTACTTAAATGGACTGGAACTTTCACTATTTATAATCAAGGGTGTTTTGTGCATGATTCCATCATATGAGTTCCAAATAAAAAAGTGGTTTTATCTTAATAACCTTTTGAAGTTGCAAAAGTGTAATGTCCGTAATGCATGGAACTGCCCATATACAGTGAAGCTTCGTCTACCATAGGTACATGCCCCTTATTGATCACCAATCTGTAACTTCATGGTAAATGTGACACTGACTCTTTCAAGTTTCAATTTCAGTTGTATTGATGTTTGTGACTATGAGGAGAGGAAGGAGATATATACATATTTTTCATCAGAAATTTTATGAATGTTTGGTTTAAATCTTCCTATGAATGCATCTGTTTATGCTGTGAAGAGTTGTACATTATTTCTGGCCAACATCAGTGTATGAATATATGAATAAATCCAAAGAAAATTCATGCCATTTTCAAAGTTATATTTCATCCACTGTCTAACTTGTGTGAAGTTAGTTGCATATGCAGGTTTCTTAAGTGTGCTGTAGAATAAGGATGTTGATCCCCAGATGCATG
The DNA here is from genome assembly GCA_029962745.1 of Echinometra lucunter. Taxonomy (NCBI): domain Eukaryota; kingdom Metazoa; phylum Echinodermata; class Echinoidea; order Camarodonta; family Echinometridae; genus Echinometra; species Echinometra lucunter. The sequence continues at coordinate 24,943,966 of CM057165.1, read as the reverse complement.
GGGCTTGCCCGTGCCATAAAAGCACTACATGACACCTCGACCTAGTCAAGAAATTATTATTATTTCAGATGCAGGCTAAAATATGGAAGTGAAATTATCAACAATTATTTTCAACGGTCTTTATTGCTAGTCTCTTTCTCGGTCTTCCTCTTACTATCAGTCCTTTTTTTTTTCTGGCTGTTGGTTTAAGAAAGTGCCCATGTTGAAATCAAATGAAACAAATATAGTTATACAGTGGAACCTCGTTATAAAGAACAGTTGTAACAAACTCCCGTTATAACAAGGTAATTTCGCCAGTCCCACTTCTTTGTAGTTTGTTTTTTAGCCCTGATATAACAAGGTTTTAATATAAAAAGGTAATTTCCTTGGTTCTGGAGGAGTTTGTTATAACCTCTCTTGCTTTCTTCCCTTCTCCCCCTAATTTGCAGGCACAAACCCTGGTCAGTCTAAACGGGTTATAGAGGAGTAGGAGACTAAAAGAGCTCAATGGGGTAGGGTTCTCTAGCAGCTTCTGACATTTAGTGACACAGCCAGTAGGCACTTTGGCTAGGCTTCTCTCAAGAGGCAATGCATTGAAATAAAGTGTCAAAAAGGGTCTATGCCTCCAGGCTACCCCCCCCCCCCCTCTCTCTCTCTCTCTCTCTCTCTCTCTCTCTCTCTCTCTCTCTCTCTCTCTGATTCCCACCCTTCCCCTCTTTCTCTGTTTCACCCATAACTGCATCTGGTCCCCCTTTCATAAAACTTGTTATCACTAACAACTGCCACATTTTTGTGACAAATTTATTCTCAGCCAATCAGATACAAGGATTTCAGTAGCTTATGACAGTTATTGCAACTTGTTATTGATAACAAGTTTTATGAAATGAGACATTTCATTTTAAACCACAAATTTCCTGCATGAACTAAAGTGCAGTTTTCACAACAAGGGTTTAATCTCATATCTAGTATTGTTTTCATGAACAATAAGTAACATTCATATTTATAATGTGTGATGAAGATTTCATTATTATTATCTGTATACTGTTGACATACACTACAGCTAGTTTTGCAACTCTTACTCTGATATCAAAGCTGATAATCCACACACATTTCATCATGGTTTACATTTCTCTTTAATTTCTTCAGGCACTGTGTAGCTGTGAAGCACTTTCCAGCAATTCAGTCTACATTGACCCCTTTAGATGCTGCAATATGCTTCAACACAAAATAAATGACAAATATAAATTTTAAACGAAAGTGTAATGATGTAATGAGTAGTGCCTGTGCAGCTTTTGGCAAAATCCTCCCTTATAAATAGAGCATGCACTAATATTGACACGTAGTGCACATGTAACTATTAAGAGTGGTACGGCTTACTACGCCATGTGTGAACACAAGAAAAACGCAAGAGTTAGCCACATGGGTTTGCCTCTGGGTATACACTGAGTGTACTGCATGCACCAGCAGATCATTCCACGATATGTATATTGTTTCTACAAAATATAATTTGTAGCTTCTTTCTGAGAGATTTCAAATTTTATAATTACAGGAATATATGCATATATTTTCCAAATATCACATTTCATTTGTATTTCAAAAGGATATTGTGAAAATACTGTCAAATTGAGTTACTAATTCATTAAAAGAAAAAAAAATCAAATCATATATATGTACACACGGTTTGATGTATTTAAATATAAACTGTAAAATATAACACATTCAATTAATAATGAATGCAATTCTGAATCACATTAAAGAAATAATTGGCAAAGATTTCTAAATACAAGTAGTTCTTTTGCCTGCAAAGAGGAAAACTTGGAAAAGATTTTAAGTTCAGTTTCTTTCAAAACCTCAGTGAATGTTCAACAGTGGACTGATGCATTTACGTGGAATCCTAAAGTGTCTATCACTTATTTCTGCTTGGTGAATACTTTCTCTCCACTGGGTGAGTTGTGGAAAAATAATGAGCTCTCCATCAAACTTGCAGCATATTTATATCACAAATCTGTTTACACATGACTATCTTATGCACTGATTTAGCATAATTTTTACCCGAAATGTGTTCATTTTGCTAATCATGCAAACATCATATGGATGAATGAAATACATACATGTACTATGCTTAATTCTTAATGTTAAGATTAACATATTTAATTATCATGCAAACATAATATCGCAATAAAAACACATTATCTACATATTAAACAACTATGCACAGGCTACTGCAATTTTTTCAAATATCATTTGCAGTAAACACATGAGTACTGCATCATTAAAAAAAAACAAAAAAACTTTGTAAAGGTGTTCAAAAGTAGAAAAATGCCCTATCAGTATTATCACATTAGAGATCAGTCCAAATTCTTTTATCCATGACAAATAAAATCACAGAAATTCACACGTTTTGGTCAGTCAATCAAAATTGGCTATTTAGCAAAGAAATTCATTAAACTTTCTACTTACGGATCTGCTTCCTTGGCTAAGCCAAACTTTAAAAAAAATGAATTTCATTTTGAAAAATCTTCTCTGACCAAACAAGGCACAATGTACTTATCACTTAACTGGTGAATTCCACCACAAATACACCATTAAATTGGATCGCACAAGAATAACTAGAGAAAATTCAACTATGTGGTTTCAGTCGGCATCTATGTGAATTTTTGTTTATAAGCTGGGAATGAAATCTTGATTTTTGTGAATGTCCTTCAATCTCAAAAATAAAAAATAAAAAATAAAAATTGTTAAACTTTTCACATATTTCATTGCAAATGTAAAATATCACCTCAATTTAAACCTGTTAACAATTATCAGTATTTTGTTCTAGCTTTCTAATAACATTTTAAAGTCATCAAGAAAGGAAATGTTTGAAACTAATGTGGTACAAATATATTCACATACAATCCAAATCAAGAAAGCCTTGGCATTCAGACCATAATCAATTTTGTCACATCCCCCATCAAACAACAGAATGATTTTTTTAAACAATGAAATGGAGGAGAGCAAAAATTACTCTGGCTTCAAAAAGAAACAATATCAAGATAAATGGGTAAAAGAGAAATCATACATTTGATATCTTTTCTCCACAACTGTTCTTGCTGGCATGTTTAAACTAATTTAGTTGGGGAATTCTATTCCTATGATCTCGTTTCACCTAGAATATTAAGTTTTGACAATGGCTAAGGAAATTAGATTAAGTGAATCTAATCACCAGTATAAACTAGTGATTCATTCAAATTAAAGGTTTGAAATACAAATCCTTTTTTCAATATAGGTTAAGTTTGTGATAATTTATCTTGTAATAAAATAATTCTTAAAAAAAAAATAATACACTCTAGAGCGACTGACTGCACATAGCATCAATGAAGGTTTGTGAATTCCATTGTATATCTTGAAAACAGTGACAAACTAAATTGTGAGTCTTTGATTGCCATAGCTGTCAATAAGAACCTGAACAGAAAAAAGATCAGTAAAATATATGGTCTCCAGCCATTAGCATCACAGGAAGAAATATTTGTGTGCCATAATAACAATAAACAACATACATCTAAGCACTGGCTCATTATAATTATAATAATAAATACTTTTGCACTCTCAAGACTATGTGACATGTATCACTGAAAATTCATTGCCATACTTTGTAAGAGCTTGGCTGCATGACCATTAAAACCAGCTATGTCCAACATGCCTTGGTCATCCGCACTCGCCATGGAGAAGCTATTGGATGTCATGGCAACAATGGCGACTTTTGCGTCGATCTTCATGGCCTGGCGGTACTGAGCAAGAGCGTCGGCTGCAGAGACCTCTCCACTGAAGGTCTCACAATCTGTACACATGATGAACTGATCAATGGGAACCTTATTCTTAGCTGCCCACAGCATCGGCTGAGCAAAGTCAGTCTGGCCCATAGAAAGCTGTATTGTAGTGAACAAGGCAAAATATTGAAGTAAAGCAAAAGCTATGTACATGAAACCATTGGCATACATCCATTTATACACATAATCAAATCTTCCTGTAAATTGAACTGCCCCTTGATTAGAGTTTCAAGCTGACTTCATAAATACCTCAACAATCATACAACTTTCAGAATATACAGGCTGTCAGAGTGATTGTGCTAATTCAAAATGTAAAATTTAAATACACATTAGCTGCAAATTCCACAGAATGGAGGTATCGAATATGTGTGTCCAATAAAATTACACATTTTGCGTTTTAAAAGCATTATTATACTAAAATTAAAGAAGTGGCAAATGATTTTTTTTTTTGCCTCTATGCATATTCCAAATGCTAAAACAAATTTTGCTTTGCAGATTCATTAGAGTAAACTGCCAGAACGAGTGCAAAGATAGGCTTTAAAAGAGAATGCAATCCAGACATCAGTGTGCTTCCAGTGAATGAAGAAAAACAAGAAGAATAAACAGTGAAAGTTTGAGGAAAAATGGCCAATCTGTTCAAGAGTTATGAACTTTGAAAGTTTAAGTAAATCCTTATTATGAGGATCCTTGAATTGGCAACTTTGCCAGCATCTGTGATGTCATCATGGACAACTCTCCATTCATTTTGTACACAGAATTTAACATTTTCTTTATTTTTAAGAAAAATAAAAATTCTTTTGATTCATTGTTTGAGTATGACATGGTTATATCATTTCTGCAAGCAGTTTGGGAAGAATTATATTGATTCCTGACTTGAAATTTCAAATAAATCAATTTTTTGGAAAAATTATGTACAAAATGAACTGAGAGTTGTCCACGATGACATCACAGATACTGGCAAAGTTGCCAACCCAAGGATCCTCAAAATAGGGATTTACTGAAACTTTCAAAATTCATAACTCTTGAACAGATTGTCCGATTTTGCTCAAACTTTCACTGTTTACTGCTCTTGGTCATCTTCATTCACTAAGAGCACACTGATGCCTGGGTTGCATTTTCCTTTAACCCATTCGTGACAGGAATTATTTAAAGCCTAATTTGATCAGCTTTTATTCTTCAAATTGGCAACACCAACATTGTTATTTTATTGCTACATTTTATTTATAAAATGTCATGTATCAGAAATGAATATAAATTCACAGAAATTATGATGATAAGTCAAAAAGTTGCAAATTTGCAGGGGAAAACGGTAATTTTAAACTTTCTATCACATTGACAATTTAAGGATTTTAATGCTAATTTTCCTTTAAAAAATTTTCAGCATCAAAAAATGAATATTGATGCAACCAAAAGGGCACAGTTTGTGTAGAATTTTTTGCTCTTTCTGCTCATGTATTTGGTATGATTTTTAGGGCTTTGCATTAAAAGATATTAGGGCAAACCACAAAATGTGGACCTCTGTCACGAATGGGTTAAGTGAGTCGTTAAGAAGTAATCTCCAATCATACATGTATACATGTAGTACTAATCATCTTTCATTTTCAAGAGCAGCACATCAATCTTACTTATTTATGTTTATTTATTCATTAATTCTCTTTCTCCCCAGGGTTCTTCATCAGTAATTACACACCATTTTACATAAAGGCCTTGCATATCAGCAAACATGACAGTGTAAAACAAGATATAAAAATCACAAACTAAAAAGGAAATCAACAAAAAGAAAATTAACCTTGGTCATAAATAAATACAAAAGACAAAAATAATCAAATGTAGTAGACTCAGCAAGTCAGAGAGAAATCATACATCATAATTCCATAATTTTGCTCTATTCGTCTACGCACCTCCCCCATCTTCTTGACAGCCTCTTCCAGTTTCATGTTGGCAGTGATGGGAATCTCCTGGAGTTCCGATGTGAAGCCCATGATACGACCACCTTGTTCTCTCTTAGCAATCATCAGGGCTATGGTGGCAGCAGCTTCCCTAGCTGCTATGTTCCTTGTTCCATTCACACCACTCAAAGCCATGGAGGAACTCACATCTACTGCTAGAAGATATCGCTTGCCTGTCTTTTCAGGAACCTGCAGGTGAAAATAATGTACGGAAAAGGAAGTGACTTTATGTGGCTCTGTAAATCCCTAAAAGAAATTCAACTCTATAAAAATATAAAAGAAATATACAGATATACATCCTGTGATTCGTTAAATCACCTCTTAATGGATATTTCAGTTCACCTTGGCATGTCTTCCACATTCTTGAAAAAATATACTATTTCTCATTATTGATTAGTTCTCTAACAAATCAACCGTCTTAAGTGTTAATATCCAAAAAAAAATCAATGTGAATTGCAGTTCATTTACCAGAGTGCTAACAGTTAAGACTAATGCATATCTCTCTGACCCTGCACCACCTCACCTCAAAAGCTTTATAATAAGCTTCTGTCAAAGCCTTCATCAGTTCCTTGTTGATTTCCCAGTGGGCCTTGGTCTTCTCCACCTTTTTAGAGCGGTAGATACGTTGCGCCATCAGTACACCGAATGGATGAACATGTGCCTCCGAAAGGTCACTAGGTGTCTGCAATCGCCTGCATATTACCTCTACCTCAGGACTCTTAGGTTTGAATAGACCCATTGAAGCTAGTCTAACGATGTTATCCAGCAGGGACTGAACAGACAGGTGTGGGACCAAGGCTTTCCATACCTACACAATACAAACAGTACCAAAACTTGCAGTTGGAGGAATGGTATATACTGTAACGTGTTAAAATCCAGTACTGGGAATAACATGTGTACACATGTACCTCGTATGATCATGAAATGCTATTAGTCAAGGATCCCACCTTTTGACAGCAAAAGAGACTGCTTACTCAAAATACATTAATTTGAATTCTCTCCTTTTTTGTAAATTACCATGGCAACACGATCAAGTTTTACTGACAGAAAATTCTATAAGCAAATGGTTCCATTAATACCACTGATTGGAAGCATTTCATACAATTTACTTATTTATTATATATCTATGTATAAATTCATGAACTTTCGTTTTGCTGACAAAAGAACAGAGCAGATTTTGCATATATACCACTGATCAATAAATTATTGATCAGTTAAATGTAAACATCAGTAAACTGCATACATTACAATTTAGCAAAAGTTTTACAACAAATTATGACTGCAAGATACTTCAAGAGTCATCTGTTTGCACTCACAACTCTAGATTTGAGGCTCTTGGTGGGAAGATGTTCCGGTGAGAGTTTATGTTTCTCTACCAGTCCTGCCACTCTTTCTAGGTCCTCCTCCTTACGAAGACCATCTACATCACTGAGGAACTCGGTCAAAGCTTTGGTGCTATCATCCACCCCCTCGCTGGGTTGGGACTCTAGAACGACTTTCAACCCACGCATGATGTACTTCAGCACAATAGCTGTGCCTGAACCTGTTATGAGAAAGAATGGAAGCAAAAACCAGTAATTCATGGTGCACTTTTTAATTAATGTACAAATTATATGGATTCATTTCTATACATACATTAACATACTTATTAATACAGGTTATACTCAAATCTGCTTCTGTCTACAATTTTTTTATCATTTTTTTTAAAATTATAGTTTATGTACATATGGTGCATTGTTCAGATTACACATTAATCTTGAGTCTTGCTACTCAAACAGAATAAATGAGCGCACACTTTATTCACCATTAAATTCAAATCCCAAGTGCATACATACACTGTATATAGCAATAAAATTTGTCAAAGATAATAACCTTTTTTCCTTTCCAGATTGTGCACATTTAGCACACTACATGTATCTGATACAATATCTTCATAATCTTTTGGGATGCCCATACATTACATGTAGTACATGGATTCAATGTGGTATTTGATCTTTGCACTTCACACTACAGACCCACATGTAGACTGACGTGTACGTGACTAACCCTGCTGGTGCATGTGTGCCACCATGCCATGCATACTGCATGATGTGGCAAGGCATGATAACATCACTGCTAAAAACATTTTTCATTCAATCTGTGATTTCTTCCAGAACTACACAGTAAAAACAGGGGGCTTAGGATAGGGTATCCTGTGACAATTCAAGTATCTGCAAAAGGAACCCCTAAAAGCAGCTTCTGTCAATGAGCAGAAGTACATAAATAAATCAAGAGATTGAATATTAAACTTTAAAGCCTTTGAAAATACTTATCTTTATCCTGCCATTTCCCCCCTCCCTCTCCAACCCATAATTTCATGTTGAACTCTATTTCCAAGATGTACATTGCATGAGTCCTATCTCTGTGAAGCATAGGCTGAAACTAGTCCCAATCCAAAATGAAGATTCAATCTCCTCACATCACTAAGACATGCTGGAATGTAAAGCATGCTGTGCTGAGAGGTAAGATAAAGGTGTCAGCAATGGGGAAACGATATTTCTATGCTTTTATCTGTCACTGTCACTAAGAACACACACAGAGTCATATCTATTTTATATTCATGGAATATCCTTACAAGATAGTTCTAACTCATTTGAAAAGGCAATCCTATTCTACATAATTGCACAGAATATGAACTGAAGATCTGTAAATTAAATAAAATAAAATCTGTTTGCTGAATACCAGTACATACGTTTTAAAGTTTATATGAAGTACATGTGCGCACTGGTACATGTTATGTACACAATTACATGTATATGAAAGGGTACAGTACTACATGTACATGTACATGTAGCTCTTGTAAGGAACCAAATTGTGCAAATGTGCAAAAAAAGATTACACCAGGGAAAAAAATACACGGGGGCTCGGAGCGAATTTGCCCCCGAAACACCAAAAAGAGCCCTGGAAAACTAAAAAAGAGTCCCTGAAATTCTCATATAGTCCAATGCAAACTGTAATACAATGTACAAAATTCGGGAGGGTGGGCTCAAAAAGTAGCCCCGGAAAAAAAAATTAATTTTCCCCCTGGATTACACTATCACTGGACATGTGTGACATGGAAAGAAAGCTTCAGCATTTTTCTTTTAATTTTTTCCCCCCTTTCTTTTTGTTTCTTTATGCGAGTACTAGTACATGTCATTTAGGGGTAATGGGTATAACGGGTGTTGAGTCTAACAATAAAATAACAGAGCTACCAAGTCTCACGCATTGTGCGTGAGACTCACGCATTCAGGGTCCGTCTCACGATCTCACGCATGGCACCCATTTTTCTCACGCATCGGGACCCGACAGAAAAAAAAAAAAGTAGCATTATTCGCTAGATTATACGCACTGGCCGACCGCCTTCGCAAGTGATAGTTGCAATTGAAGGTATTTTTACCTTTTGTCTTTCAAAATAAGTAAAAAATAGTTACTTAAGTATGCACCTGATCGCACCATTAAGAGCTAAAAATTGAAAAAGCTCCCTACCGTGGGAGGGGGGTGTCCCCCCTCCCCCCGCTCGGTCGCTTCGCTCCCTCGCCGAGACGCCGAGTCATGAAAATCTCACTCATAAAATTTGGGGGAACTTGGCATCTCTGAAATAAGTACATGTAGTGCCTGATGCCAAGCACATGTAGATTATAGCATGGGAGTTCATTCAAATACATTCTATTCTTTCAAGAGGTACTAATAACATTCAGAAAAACTCATTGCCATTTTACAGATTCAATAATAATGAATGCATAACATACATGTACTAGAGTACAGTGCTCAGTTTTAAGAATTTTTTTCAAATTCTCAATGTAAGAATATAGAAATGAACAAAGACAATTAATACATGTGCATGTATGTAGATCATAACTGCTAAAAAATCAGTCCCAAAATGTTACATACCAAATATCAATAGGAATAATCAAAAATTAAAATAATGCTATAAACTGAATCTTCTTAAAAACAAAAAACTTAGACAAAACAGTAATCATGATATCAAATAAGGGTCCAAAGACAAATGGCCCAATGAGACAAAAATAACATACAAATTAAACAGTTCTTTATAAAGATATACAAGTAAAACAGAAGCCCTCCCCCTCCCCTTCATTTTCTTAAAATTTACAATCACCTGATAAATTGATTTTTGTACAGCTACAGTTAATATATGTGAAATAATCCCCCTCCCCAGAAAAAAACTTTACCTGGCATTCTAGAGGTTAACTGTTAAGGAGTTTGAAAAAAAAATAAAGGACAAGTCATAAGTTAAATGGCTGTTCGATTCCATAAATGCCTTTATTCATGCCTGTGCGTGTCCGTAAGTTGACTAGTCTACCTCACTACCGGTAGTCACTTTAACATTAATTGAGAGTATAACTGAACTTGCAATACCTTTTGAGAGTAGTAATATTTGACTCTCCTATTTTGACTACAGAACCCCTAACATACAGAGTCTATTATCTTCAGGTGATTGGTAAACTTTAAAATTTCTCATGAAAATAATGTGGAGGTACGGGTACATGTATATGAAACAAAGTGAATGTAGTGTAACTGACCTTCTGCTGGTGGTTTGACGTGAGCAAGTCTTATGAGATCTCTATGTGACCATCCACCACGCTGTTTACATCCTGTCACCAACCTGGCTAACTCCTGGCCATCTTTGCCACAATACCAATTGCTTATTGCCTTCCTCTGCATACGGCCCCAGCCGGTCCCCTCCCCACCCTTCTCAACTCCATCAATGAAACGGAAGAGTCCAGATGCTGTCGGGCACAGCTGGCCCAGTTGATTATAGACAGCCTTCTTGGCATTTGTGTCCTTGCTCCTCGCAACACACACCAAAACTTTCATGAAGGAATCCTCATGGAGCACGTGCCCGGCCTTGGAAAACCTTAGAAGTTCTTTGACAATATCTGCTCCTCGTCCCTCTTCTAGAATCTTTTGGGTGCATTCTGGAAGAGCATTCTCTTTGTACTCCTTGTTAACGACATAGTATGTTCCACTGGTTTGTCCCATAGAAAGATACCGTCTAAGAGTGACCAGGTCAGAATTTATTCCGATGTTATTTGTTTCATCTTCTGATGCCATCTTGGATGATATAAAGGGTCAGTCAGGCAAACTGAGAAGAAACTGAAGAAATCTTTTCCCTAGAGACCTGCATAGAACAAACAAAATATGTATGTACGGTGCATTAATTTCCTACTTGAAAGAAAATGATAATAAATTACAATATTGATATTACACTACATGCTCTACATATTTTCAAAATACACAGGATTCTTACTATCATTACAAATATTTGTTCCTTGAAATTTCACAACATGTAGCTCCTGCAGATACTACATATAGCTTGACCAACACTCCAGCATACAGTACTTCAGGCTTCAAATGTGTGATGTGTGACAGATTTTGTTTCTAAAGTACAAAGAAGGGGAGGGAGAATGATGTCAATGTCAATGACAACCAAAGGAACATCTTCAGTCTATCATGGCTGTCCATTCCGGTGTGAGACTTTGGCAAGAAAGAAACCCTGCTCAAGAATCCCTGCTTGATAAACGTGATTTTCACATGGTATACAGATAAAAGAGCTAAAAGATCAATATACATAGAGCATGTCCACAATTATGCTCATGTTTGGAATACATACATTCATGTACAAATAGGTGAAACCTGTACATGGATGCTAGGGATCCCACAAATCATATCCTCTTTGAGAGTACCAGTACATATCCATATGTACACTTCACACACATACAGTAGGTACTGGAATTTGTCTTGGAAGGAACAATCAAATGTCATCATCAGCTGAATAGTGCATGAATCATCTACAGCATTAATTCTACATCCTGTTAAACCATCTTATGATAATACCACACAAATCTTCTCGCATGCATCACTCTCTCTTTTTTTTTTTCACTCTAGGTCCCAGAAATAGAAACATTCCTCTCAGATCCATGCCCTGAACTAAGGAGGAAGCCACAACAAATTTCCCACCTAATTAATTTTCCCATCACCAACAGCCATTAACTGTCTTTTCACACATGTACATGTATGTCATGTTCCAAGCTAGAGCAAAAACAAGAGCTATAAATACCAATATGATAGAGATGCACATATTAATATTAAACAATAATAATCTTCTTCAATCCTTTATCATTTCAATTATTTTTTTTTTCATTTATATTTTCTTTTCTCTCTCCTTTTTTCTTCATTACCTTTTTTTCTTTTATTTCATTCTTCATATTCTATGCCTTTTTCTTCTATTATTATGTTCTCATTCATTGCTTTCTTGTCAACCATCCTCTTTCATATTCATCTTTTCCTCTCTTCCTTCATCTTTTTCTTTTCCATCTTCTTTAGTCTTTACCTTCCTATTAAATTCTTTTATTGCTTGTTATGTTCTGCTTCTTTTTCTCTTCCTTCTTCACCTTTCTCTTTCATAACTTTTTCCTCTTTTATCAGCTGTCCCCTACAACTCTAGGGAGTAAGAATGCTTGGGGGTCGTTTCATAGAGCAGTTCATACAGTTACAAATGACTTTACGAACAACTTGAATATGGAAAGCCAAATACCCAGTACTATTCTGAGTTGTCATGAAGCTTAAGGTGAAATATATGCAGACGTAGCTTAGCATTACTATTGTTTCTAACATTTTTAAGGCGAAGTATATTTTTTGCCATAATTTAATTGAGATTATGGGAAATGCAGTCACACCTTGCTAAAATGTCAAGAAAAACTTTGGGCATCCCACTTTATGTATAGCTTTATGAAACATCTTACTGGTGTCCAAAACATAGCACACTGTGTCATATACATGCGCACACACAGAGATTTTCATACATGTACATGTACTCGTTCATGAAGCAGTTGATCTATTATGATAGCCATCATTATTAACACCAAACCTAAAAGTATATCACATGCTTGCACAAAATGAAGCATGGCATGGCTAGTGGCCCCTACTCCAGATATCACTGCTAGAGGTCTAAAGGCATCCTAGGCCCTCCATGGAGTAGGGGCATACACATCTGGCCTCTCCCCTCACCTATATGCCAAGCTCAGGATAGTTTTCTGCATAGTGCATACCCAGAATGCTGTATGGGGCAGCAATTCTCTGCCTCACAACCCATGAAGCATCATGGATCAACACAGCCAAGAATAATGTTTGCAAAAGAATTCTACTCTCAATGTGTGGCAAATAAAGCAGTGTTCCTCCTCACAGGCCTGATCCCCCTCTACTCTCGGACTGAGCAGAACTGCCTACTCCTCATTGGACATTTGGCCAACTATACCCGAAGAACGCTTTAAGAAGAGGACCTGCCTACAAGCCACTGAAACCTTGATTCCATTAACCAAGGCTTGGGACAAGATCTTCATCAATTACCAGCTACCAGACATCCTAAGCTTACTGGTACACCCTATTCCGTACCCCACCTGGAAGGCCTTGGTCAAGAAGGCTGTCTTCGGAGAAGTACTTAAGGATGTAAACAACGCAATATCTACTAAAGCCACCCTCTCCCTTTGGAAAGACCTGGAACAGCTCCCATCCCCAAATCTGTTCTTCCCCATAGCCCTACCTCCTCATCTTTGTAAAGCTCAGGTTGCAAGAGCCCAGCTACTCACCCAAACCTACCCACTTCAAAAAAGGCTTCTCAGAATCAGCAAATCCCACAGTGCCATATGTCCCCTATGCAAAGGGGAAGAGGAAGATGTACACTTAGTACTTTGTTGCCTGCTGCCAAATTGCCAATGCCTGCAACCCCAACGGGCCACCCATATAAACAAACTCATCCAAGTAATCCCAGAAGCAGGAATATCCAGCACCCTAGTCTAGACAAAGACAACCCACAAGCCTCCACATCCCTTGTCCTCTTCCCAGACCCTACCCTCACCCATCCAGCATCTAACTCTCTAACCCTTGCTCTCCACTTCATTCTTCAAATCCATATACACGTAATCTGTACTGCTGTATCCCAGAACAGAGTCATCACTAATGTATCAGGACACGAGTGACAATCCTTCATGTATATCGCACTCCCATAACAGGCAGCCTGGTGCTGTTGATCGCCAACAGTAACCAGAGGAAGAAGAAGTTGTGTGTGGGCAATTCCAGCATAACGGACATGACAAGGAGACTGATTTTTGTGCTTTCAGAATATTACACTTTGGAATGTGCAGTATCCAAACAGTTCTTGCTGAGTTTTATCAGACACATAAAACTATCAGTTACATACATGATGAATTTCAGAAAATTTTATACAACGGATGTTGAGAAAATGCGCTTCTTTGTGCGTAACGGACATGACATGGCTTGTGTCATGTCCTTTATGCACAAAGAAGCGCATTTTCTCAACATCCGTTCAATCCGTCCACAAAGAAGCACAATTTCTCAACATCCGTTCAATCCGTCCAGACAGTTGATTTACAACAGCCATTTATTACTTAAATTTTCTAACTCTTGCGTTGGACAATATTATAGAGAACAAATATTGATGATGATTAGTGCCATTTATGATTTAATAAATAGTTTTTGTTGAATTCTAAGTCAAAGACAAGTGAGAAGGCTAAATTTTTGTTAACCGTCTGGACATACGACCCCCCCCCCCCCCCCCATAGAGCCAATGTCACTCACATCGCTAGCCGTAAGTACATGTACATGTACATGTAGTCCAGGGACGTCAGGGAGTTTAAAAAAAAAAAAAAATGCTAATGCTATTACTCCCCATTGATGTCCAGTGCTTTTATCCCCTATTTGTACATAGCAAGCATCTTGGCACTTCAAAACAACCCCTGGAAAATCACTTTCCCATGGGCCAATGACACCACCAGCCTTGTAACTATCGGCTGTGGTCATCACGAACCCGACTGACACTTGGGACTAAAAATCGGACGTACGTAAACCGAAATTTAGATATAAATTTATCGTAGGGTAGCTGAATAATACTTGCCTCTTGTTTACGTTTCCCCGGCATCCATTGAAATGCAGATAGAAAATGGCGACTAACTTGCGCATGCTCATCGATGCATGACTAGATGCGAGCGATCTTGCAGACGTTTAAAAAAAAAAAAAAAAACGTTTTCAAAAGAATTGCCATGAATTTTTTAAAAATGTCTGCAAGATCGCTCGCATCTAGTCGCGCATCGATGCGCATGCGCAAGTTAGTCGCCATTTTCTATCTGGGGGAAACGTACATGTAAACAAGCGGTGAGTTTTTTCAGCTAACCTGCGATAAATTTATATCTAAATTTCGGTTTTCGTATGTCCAATTTTTAGTCCCAAGTGTCAGTCGGGTTCGTGACGACCACAGCCGATAGTTATAAGGCTGGTGGTATCATTGGCCCATGCATGGGAAAGTGATTTTCCAGGGGTTGTTTTGAAGTGCCAAGATGCTTGCTACATGTATGTACAAATAGGGGGTAAAAGCACTGGACGTGTATGACATTACCAGGACATGTCATTCTCCATGGAAACCCAACTACGTTCAGAGAGGCTGCACTACCTATCATCAGCATGATGCAGCCTCCTGTTGGGTCCCACATGCTATAAATGGACCAATGCATGTTTTTACTCGCACCCCTGCATGCTCATTTTTATTGTATATATGTGAGCCAACCCAAATCCTGCACCTTGTCACCTCCATTGGCACACGACATTATTGACATCCCAGTATAGATCTAGCTTCCGACCAAGGAGCTGCGTTTTGGGATTATTGCGACAAGTAACAAGTAACGTCAATGGGGAGTAAAAGCTTTAGCATTTTTTTTTTTTTACTCCCCTGACGTCCCTGGACTAGCCGTAGGCGACCACGTCACCCATCATGCCCATCCATCAGACAGAAGTCATGCCAGCTCACCCCAGCCAGCCCAGCTAGTCAGGTCCGCAATGCGCTAGCTACGTGCAGTACATCAGCGGTTCGGTATTTGCGTGCCTGGCTTGCTGGGCCCGCTGCTGTACCATTACACTGACATACACGCCCGTGCCCAGTCCGCTGTGCTTTCCTCCACGCACACACTGCTATCTAAAACGCAGGCTATAGCATCAAAATCATCAACAATCATTCCAAAATGAGCTAGCACAACCATTCTCAAGCATGTTTTCTACATGTTGTATAAAACTCAAAACATATTGACCGCGGAAAAATGCATAAATCACAAAACAACTAACCTTGTTTGGAGGGCTCTTTCCCTGAATTCCTTCCTCGTATGCCAAAACAATAATTATGACGTCACTTCCGACTCAATATCGCATGCAATTAGCTAGATGTGCATATGGGAAAAGTTATCTTATACTTTAAAAGCTTTTTATTTCAACAATTTCGTTTTATCTTTGCAGCTGATGTAGTCAATGAATGTTAAAACATAAACAGGTAAACAGTTCTTACATTACATATTGAAATGGGCTTGCCCTTGGATGCCTTAAGAGATCATTTTTACCAAATTGTTCAGGTGAAGGTGAAAACACTTCGGAATCAACTTTCTTTTTTACAGCATAATAAATCACGATAAAAATGAAAACGACTTTCCCTTTTCACAAAAATAAATAAATAAATAAATGCCGAAGTCGAGTTTCTGAGAAAAGAAAAGAAAGAAAGAAAAAAAAAAAGAATGAATTCAGCTTTCCCTCTTATCCAACATTTCCCTTAAATATCAGTGAAATGACAATTCTTCACGATATTCCTCTCAAGGAAATGCTCACAATTAATTTGGGAAGTAAACACAAATCAGCAAGTAATCGGTCCCGGCAGTGGCGGCACCAGGATTGTTAAAGTGGGGGGGGGGGGGGCAAATGGAGGGCAAAAGAAAATGTTGGGGGGGCAGGGGCAGTCAAATTTTTTTGCCGTGTATGAAAAATCGAGCGTGAAGCGCGAGTTTTAGTCGCTGGCGTAAATCCACTTTTTTTTCCTCTTACACACATTTTAATATCGATTTTGCGAGCGAGCGAACAAAAAATAACTGCTTTTTTGGTTTTTAATCGCATTTTCGAATAAATATTCTGAAATATGACGAGCGAGCGAAGCGAGCGAGCCAAAAAATGGCTACTTTTCTTGTTTTTAATCACATTTTAGAAAAGAAATTTTAAAATATGACGAGCGAGCGAAGCGAGCGAGCCAAAAATAACCACTTTTTTGGTTTTCAATTGAAGTTTTGAAGAGCGGAAAATGGTATTTTAGAGCACTTCACAGTTTGAATATGATGCTTATGACAACATCTAATTATTTACAAATTACTGTATAAATTTTCTTTTCAGTCCTCAAAATTTTTTGGGGGGGGCAACTGGGGGGGCAAAGCTTCTGAGTGGGGGGGCAAATGCCCCCCATGCCCCCCCTTGGTGCCGCAACTGGGTCCCGGTAATCGGTAATCGGTACGGTATTTCTTCTTTTTTTTTTTTTAGAAACTCACACGTGCACACGTTGGTATCAGTATGCCTATAGCACAAGAATTTATTTAATGTACGATAAAAGAGTGATGGAGATACAAAGCCTTACTCAAGGGCATATGTCCCGTACCATGCGGGGATCGAACCCCAATTATATAATCTCGCGTCTTCAGTCAAGAGCCTCAAACCACTCGACTACGTGACACCCCCCCCCCCCCACAAAAACACACACACATACACGGTATACAAAGGGGGGGGGGTGCGTAAGTCAAGAAAACGGACATTGAATATTGTTCTGGAGCATGGGTGTCGATTTCTGGCGCCGAGGAGCGTTAATGGAGGGGGGCAGGGGTGTAGCTATGGGGGGGGGGGCTGGGGGAACGTGCCTCCATGAATTTTGTGTGCCCCCCAGGTGCCCCCACAAAAATCATGAGGTAGGAAAAGAAAAAAATCTGAAAAATAAAGCCAAAGTATCTCACTATCAACAGGGGGAAAAAGGTAGTGCAATACCGAAATGGGCCAGAAAGGTAATTAAAAATGTAGACTTTTGTAAGTGGGGATTTCAAAATTTTCTTGCTTGCTTCGCTCGCTCTTCATATTTTGAAGCAGGATAGTTTGAGACAGCATGGACCAGCGAAATATATCCTATTTGGTAAAGTAGTGACCAAATACACCATTCAAAAAAATATAGGTCTAAACTGTATTTTGACGAAAAAATAAAAAGTGAATATTTTGGCTCGCTCGCTCGCAAAATAGAAAATATTATGTGTATGTGTGGGGGTGGGTGCGTATGTACCCAAAAAAAATCGGGTGCCCCCTACTAAAATAATCCTAGCTATACGCCGGTGGGGGAGAGGCTGAGCATGGAAACAAGCCTAACCATTTCCGCGCTGTTGTATATAGAGGCCAACCTGTCTAATAAAAAAGTGGAGGGGGCCTGCAGCCGCCCACCCCCCCCCCCCCCCCCACCTCCCCGTCTCCGCGGACCTTGTTCGTGGTTTGAGGGGAGGGAATAATTGACGCCGAATATCCTTGGCGAGGGAGCATTTTGAATGGGGTGGGTATAAGACCTATCTTCCGACGGTTTTGCTGCATTCTAAGTCTAATTAAAGGAGAATGCAACCCAAGCATCAGCGTGCTCTTAGTGAATAAAAATGACCAAGAAGAGTAAACAGTGAAAGTTTGAGCAAAATCGGACAATCAGTTCAAGAGTTATGAACTTTGAAAGTTTCAGTAAATCCCTATTATGAGGATCCTTGAGTTGGCAACTTTGCCAGCATCTGTGATGTCATCGTGGACAACTCTCAATTCATTTTGTACATAATTTTTCAAAAAATTGATTTATATGAAATTTCAGGTCAGGAATCAACATAATTCTTCCCATTATGCTTGCAGAATTGATATAGCCATGTCATACTCAAACAATAAATCAAAGGAATTTTTATTTCTCTTGAAAATAAGGAAAATGTTGAATTCTGTGTACAAAATGAATGGAAAGTTGTCCACGATGACATCACAGATGCTGGCAAAGTTGCCAATTTAAGGATCCTATAATAAGGATTAACTTATACTTTCAAAGTTCATAACTCTTGAACAGATTGTCCGATTTTGCTCAAATTTTCACTGTTTAGTCTTCTTGTTCTTCTTCATTCACTGGAAGCACACTGATGTCAAGGTTGCATTCTCCTTTAATCTACCGTACCTCCCATATACACCATACTGAAAATTGTTTTCAAACAATATCACTGAGGTATAGACACGGGCGGCGCCAAGGTGACAGGGGGGCAAAATGGCCCATAGGTGAGTTTATTAACGTTTTGAATAAAAAAAAAAGGGGGGGGGGGATATTATTATAGTTACATGATCCAACCCTTTGATCCAACCCTCTCTCTTCCCATACTGTTCTTTATTCTTTCTCCTCTTTTCTTTCTTTTTTGATCACTTCAAAAATCCCTGTATAGCGCCGCCCCTGTATATAGATCCTCATTACTAGTAATGAAGGAATGTGTAGGGGCCTCGAAGCTTTATTTTGGGGAAATGACACTTCTGTTAAGAGAATAAACCACCCTCTTTTTTATTTTGCGAGCAAGGGATTCCAAGTTCCAAGTTCTTTATGTTTTTGTCATCAAAATGCACCCTGGGCCTGTAATATCTGCATATAAATCATGTTTGGCTACCTCGCTGCCTGACTCTATTTTAGCTCCTTGCTGGTTCATTGTTCACTTTCCCAAACCACCCTGTTTCTGAATATTGCACGAGCGAGCGAAGCGAGCGAGGAAAAACACACTCTTTTGGTGATGATGTATGTTCGTAATAAAGAATACACTACGGGCCTGTACAAGTTATCTAAATTTCATATCCAGTCAACTCGTTTGCATGCCTAATTTGTTTGCCTTCTCAGACTATCCTCTATCTAATGATTATACGAGTGAGCGCAGGGAGCGAAGATACTCTTTGATACGCCTCAAAGATAATCGATCACCTATCTGCCAATATGCCTCTTCAGTTTGGAAAAATTCGAGGAAAGTTAGATTTTTTTTTCACACTGAGAACAGGTTCTACAGTTACTCCATTTTCATGAGTTTAGTAACGTATATTAATCTTCCTTTCTCATATTGTTATCATAGCAATAGGCTATTTGTCACAGGCCATTATCTCCTGAAAATTCATCTACATATTGTATTTCAGGTCAACTTGATGCCCGACTTCTTGCAGTTATACATGAGGTATAGAAAGACATGATGCAAACATTCTCCTTTCATAAGAATATTAATAGGGCCTATAACAAGCGCTGGTTAATATATTTATAATGTGAGTATAATTAAATATGCGGACAAAATGCAAACCAATTTCCTTTCTACAACCGGCATATGTGAAGCGAGCAAGAGCTTCCAGGCCTAGTCCCCCCATTTATTTCTCTTTACTCCTTTTCCCATTCTCTTTCGCTTTTTTTTTTTTAAAACAGGGTGCCATGTCATGTTTTTTTTTTTTTTTTTTGATGGTGAATTATTGGGGGATGATGATATTGGCCACCCCACCAAAAATAATATTGGAGGGGGATATATCCCCCATCCTGATCGACCTAAGATCTGATAAGATCTGATATGATTACCACGATTCAGTGGCGTAGACAAGATCTTACACCTGCATGGGAGGATGATTTGCCGTTCACGAGAAATCGAGGATCAATTTCTTATACAGATACACACACACGCACAGCCACCCACACACTCACACGCACTAACACACACCCACACACATACACCCGAATGCACAGACATAAATAGGAGATAATACGCACCGTGACAAACGAATATGGACTGACACATATTATTGCATATTTGCATCACGCTATTAATCTTTTTAATTTTTTTATTTTGTTGTTACACCACTTCAGAAAAACTGTGACGGCGCCGAAATTACCCAAAAGGGTAGTGTGAATAACTACATAAATCAGAATAATGATCGATATAGTTATGATAGTAATAAATAAAGGAAAACATCATTGACGAATCACGTTACAATTCTTGTTAAATATTTGATTTATAGAAATAGAGAACCTAAAAAAACACCATCATTTAATGAAATAAAAAATAGTATTATAGGGGATAAAGTAGAAGAAAGGAAATTGGCAGCAGCGAGGGGGACTCTTAGTATCCATTTTTCTAAATGGGAAAACCTGAATATTACACAAACATTTGAAACCCAGAGCCAGTCGCCCACCGGTAAGGGGAGGATAAGAGGGGAGGTCGGGTAGGGTAGGGTAAAAAAAAAGGAAAACTTTTCTCTCAGACAACAGTACTGATCGGGTATAAGTTATTACAATATGAACAAAGTTGATGGATGGTACAATAAATGTTTATCTCAATAAGATTTATGTTATCTTTTATCTCTGGAAAAAAAATGAATTTTTGTTTGTAACTATAAGTTATGAAAATTGATCTTGTAAGCTTGTAAAAAGATTTGAGAATGAAGAGGTTATATCAATTAATTTATCTACAGTTTTTGTTTAATGAATTTTTTCCTTTTTTTTCAATATTCAATTGTGTTGTATACGTTGATTGTAATTTATACCAAGATTGTAATTATTTTGTTTAATGAGAGAAAAGAATAAAAATTTATTTAAAAATAAAGTAATCGTCATTTCAGTCACATAAACGATGATGACGATGATGATAATATAATAACTATTATTATCATAAGCATGATGATAATAATACATTACTAATTATTATTATTATTATTAGTAGTAGTAGTAGTAGTAGTAGTAGTATTGTTATTGTTGTTGTTGTTGTTATAATGATAATAATTATTATCATCATTGCTGTTCCTATCATTTCTAAACATGTTATTTTAGTTTAATTGTAAGCAAACATTTTTCCCTAAAACCTTGGGGGGGGGGGGCCGGGTGATTGTACATGTCATACCCCCACCTTGTGAGGTAGGAGGGGGGATGCATACCCCTCATCCCCCCGCTGTCTTCTATCCCCCTGCCACGATTAAGACCGCTATTTCAATTGTGGCTCGAATCGTGATAGTGGGAACATAGCATAAAGGGCCTCAAGGCGTAATTTTCAAATGAAATAATGCTTCTTGCTATGATTCTAAAACAGGCCCCGCTTTTAGATTTTGCATGCGATCGAGCAAAGCGAGTGAACCACAAGCTGGTAAATATGTCTCTATTTTTTCACCTCGGCTGGTCCAGTTATTATTAGGCCTATTGTTTGCGGTCCCCAGCGAGCAAAGCGAGTGAGGAAAAACAGTCTTTATTATATACCACGTTAGAACTGTTATTTCGTCATCAAAATAGTAAGATATTTAGAAAACATGAATTTTGGTCAGACCTCGCTCACCGAAATTTGTTCGCTTCCTGCAACCACACTCTATTATACGAGCGAGCGAGAGAAAAATGAACACACCTTTTCCTGCTGGAGGATTTGTTTCTTCATGAAAATACAATGTGCCCCCTTCCTTGCAGTCATATTACTAACATTCTATGAGTATATGAATAGAGACACACGATGCAAAATTCTTTCATAAGAATAGTAATTTACGGGCATTTGTGACACTTGGATGCGAGGGAGCACTTCAAATTTTTCTCCTTTTTATTTTTTTTTCTTTTCTCTTCTATTTTCTTTCCTTCTTTTCTTTTCTTTTCTTTTCATTTCCTTTCTCTTTGTTTTTCTTCTGATCTTCTTTCTTCTCCTTTTCACTTCCTGTTTCTCTTTTCCCTTCTCTTCCCTCTTTCGTTTTCCTGCTCATTCTTTTTCTGACAGAGGTGGCGCATCGCCGCATTTTCCGACAAAAATTTTAGGGGGTATGATATCCCCTACCATTACCCCTCTAGCGACGGCACTGCTTTTAGAAATTTATTGAGCCGCCCCTTGGCTGCATGGAATTAAAAAACCAAGGCGGACATTATAGGGCAATAGTTAGTTTTAGTAAACAATATCGGTCGAGTTAATAATTTGCGAATAGCGCGTCGGCCGACTTGAATTTTTGGTTTGGGGCGATTCGTTACGTGGATATCGTGAATGCTTCTTGAGCCCGAGGGAAAGACGCTGATATGGCTGACGTTTTAAGTCTTCTCCGTGTTTATCATTCGCAAAACAAGACCATTACAGAACGAGATGACGATGTCATTTTCGGGGAGTTTTCATGGCCCAAAGATACGAAAACTAACTACGTAATTTATGGGTAAGTTGTCTGTTTTCGTTTGATGATCCTGCGTAGTATTTATTGCACCACCTTCCTTGCGCATGCAGGTTATACACTGCACCGGCCGTGGCGCGCGGCCGAAGTGCTACGGGCTCGCAGAATTTATTTAGATCTATTGGGGATTCGCTATTGGGGGATGTAAAGACTAAAGTAAAGCTAGATCTAGGTCTATACGCACTTTGTTTTTCAGTGGCTAAAACTAAAACGCAATCATTGGTTTGTGCTCATTTCTGTTGTATATCTAGGTTCTAGATGTATCTAAAGATCCCGGGGCAGGGGGATATGTCTCATTGAAGCCTGTACATCATCCGCGTAAACAGAAACGTAGAAAAAGGGTTGTTTTTCAGCACCTGGCGGGGAACCTGTTAATCAAAAAAAGGTAAAATCAGAAAAAAGGGTATCAAAATCAGGAAAATCCGGGAAAATGTTACTTAATTAGGAGATGATTATGCAGTCCTTGCATAAAATTCCCGTTAAGGGTATAAAATCGGAGATGTAATACATTATTTCCGTCTTTCTTTAATCCCCGTTAAGGGTGCTTTTCAGAAAGTGATTTACGTGGATGATGTACAGGCCTCAATGAGACATATCCCACCGGGGTAAAGCTCATCCTTAACAGTTAGTGAAAATTGCGACGGACGAATGTCAATAGACAATAACGCATATTTTCATGTTTTTGAGTTGACATCAGTTGACATCAGCCACCTATTGTCATGATCAATAGACAATAACGCATATTTTTATATTTTTGAGTTGACATCAGTGCCAGTGTCAAATTTTGTTCGGCAAAATACATCTCCACTTGGTACAGATCTTGCTGAGTAGTGGACTGGAGGTCGTAGAGAAGTTTATCAGGGAAGCTTCAGTTGTCGCTCAGGCATGCTGTTTTGCAATGAATTATAGACATTAGACAATGTCATCCGTATTTGTAGCTGTGTGTCATTGAAAGAAAAAAAGATTTATGAAATGAATTTATGAAATGGTGCATTATGATATATTCTGTATGTTGTCTCCTGAACACTTCATTTTTCATTTATTATTTCCCTTTAATTCTATTATTCTCTTTTTTTTCTTTTTTTTTACATGTATTTAGAATTAATTGACTATTAAAATTATCATGTCACAGAATCAGTTGTGATACTTGACTGATATTTTATTGCTAATCTCAATAGTCTTTGTTTTATTTTTTTCTCCTTTTTTTCACTCCATGCAGTACTGGCAGAGAAGGAGATGCAAAGAATTACTACACACTTGAGTCAATTCTCTATCTGCTAAAAAATGAGAAGCTTACTCACACCAGCTATGTTAAGAAAGCTCTTGTAAGTACAGAAAAATAAGTCTAAATGACATAAATGTTTTTTTTTTTTTTTTTTTTATAGAACTTTGTATAAATTAGTTGATGGACAACACTCTTAGCTTGGGCTTTGTGTTTAATTTTTTATTAGTGTATGTTTGGAGCCAGAAGGGCTTTAAGTCTATATAAAATGATATGAGTTAACGCCCTTTTTGGCTCTGAACATGTGATAAACAAATCATCCTGATTCTTCAGCTAAGTTCAGCAGTATGATTTTTTTTTTTCATTAAACTTCTCAAATTATGTATGAATACTTCTACTCTTGTTCATTAATTTTTTTTTTTTTAAATGACAAGTGATAAAACCATTTGTCTTCTTACCATTTACAGGCAGAGAACATTCCAGTGGTGCGTAGGCCTGACAGAAGGGATCTCCTTGCCTATCTTGGTGGAGAAATAAGTAAGTCTAGTTCAGTATTCTCTCTCTCTCTCTCTCTATTTATCTAACTATCTATCTATCTATCTATCTTTCTCTCTTACTTAAATGAATTAAGGAAATATGAAGAGAATAGGATAATTTGATGTTTAAATTCAGTTATGTTCCAGAGTGTTCTTTTTGACATCAGTGATGTCTTTAAAGTCTTCAAGACAGTAATTATTTCACTAATGTGACTTAATGAAATAAAAGTCACTGTAGAATGAGAAAGCATCTGCAATCTTGTAGTGACATTGAAAGTTTCTTAATCATTATCTAAATAGGTGAGATGAATGACATATGGTGATGAATCTGATTTTCTATTCATTTTCTATCAAAACAGAAACATCTGCAAATATCGACAAGAGTGCACCACCTGAAATATCAAGGCAGAGGCCAACTCAAGGTAATGAGTTCAATCAAATGTATGCTTTGTTCACTGCTTTGTAAGTTTATAGATATCCAGGGCAGATTGGTTGCTTTGTTTATGTGGCATGCTGCTGCAATGATGATGCAGATAAATGGAATGTTGGTATTAAGGATGTATTTGGCAGTATGAAACTCTCTCAATTCTTGACCACTCATTAAATTTGCAATAGTTTTGTGGATTCAAAAGTCTGGTTGTACACTAGGCCTATTGGTCTTTAATACACATTTGATAAGGTGGAAAATAATTTCACATGTGATTCATTGTTGTAGAAAGAGGAAGTGAGTTTTGAAATTAAGTATTTATTTGCCTTACTTGAACTCTTGACCACCACACTGTTTAGAGTATCATACACTCACATTCTACATGTGGCAGAAGGTCACTGTTGCAACAGTTGTTGTATGCTGTTTGGTCCATTGCTCAACCAAAGCTGCAATAAATGACAAACTTTCTCCTTTTATTTCTATTCCAGTCAAACGAACAGCTGAAGATACACAGACAGAAACAACCAAGAAAATCAGATTCGAGGATGATGAAGTTAGACAAGACAAGGTAATCTTTGCTACAACTTTTGAATTTTCATATTAAAAAGAACTGTTTATAGATGTTTGTTAGACTTCCTTGTGTAAACGTTTGTATATTCATGTGGTATCAATCTATTGAGCGTGTTTTGATTTCAGAATAACATGCATCTTTCATAGACCCTAGCCCGAGTTATATCGGACTTAGTATTTAATGGGTCAATTCAAGATTGTATTCATGTATGTTTTCTTGAGTTCCTCATTTACACTGCTGTAGACTAATACATTTGTAAAGTGCTTTGATACAGTTACTCATAAGAGTGTTATATGGTAATGTCTGTGTGGAGTTTGTCATGATTTTCATGATTTTTTTTTTTTTCCTCATAGAAACGTCTCTTGGAGAGACTGGAAGGGCATAAAGAGGGTGCTGTTGCAACAACAGACCATATCCGGTAAGTTACACTCTCACCATTTGATATTTCATTTTGGACATTGTTTCTCCTTTTGTAGAAGTGTTTTATAGAAGGAGCAAACATGTAGATAAAGGCAACAATAAAATTGGGCATGCTGGATAGTATGCAACTCTGATTATCATACCCTTCACCACTGTGTATTGAACAGTTTTCTTAAATGAACTCAAGTGTTCAGTTTTGAGCTATGCTTGTTTCATAGTGGAATTGAGCATAAAGTACATTCCTTGTGAATGTACATTACAATGAGGGAACTCTCTTCTCTTTGGGGAAAACCCATTCTAATACACTGCACAACACTCAAGTTTTGGGGTGGGAAAGTATATTCACCATGTTCTTTTGGTGAGATTATTCTCCATTTAAAAGTGCTTCTCTTTTCAATGAACGTTTGCAGATCCCTCTCCGATACAATGTCCATCGAGCGTATCGCATCCATCAGAGCGAAGATCCACATCAAGAAACGTGTGACCATCAAAGCGGACGTCGAAGCTGACATTGGGGTTGGAGGTCTGGAGCAGCGTAGCTTCATTGATGCTGAGGTGGATG
The DNA here is from genome assembly GCA_029962745.1 of Echinometra lucunter. Taxonomy (NCBI): domain Eukaryota; kingdom Metazoa; phylum Echinodermata; class Echinoidea; order Camarodonta; family Echinometridae; genus Echinometra; species Echinometra lucunter. Next base: position 24,917,397 of record CM057165.1, on the reverse strand, counting down.
TGTCTAGGGATATCATGAGCAGAGAAAGGAATTGGAGAACGAGAACGTCGATACTGAGGAGTAACGGAAAGGTGGGCTTTCCAGTGGGAACCTGAAATCCTAATGCACATAATTTGGCTGCTCAGCCATTGATTGGGAAAATATGAAGAAAAATTTTTGTGATTTCACAATCAATTTAGGTAATTACCTTGTGAGCTTTTGCCTACACTGTACTTATTTCTGCAGGCTTCTTCAGACTGGCGCTGACTCGCTGTATATGTGAAATAACGAATATTCATCTTAATAGAACTTCACCGATCTGATGAATCTCTTTATGGATTGGGAAAATAGTATTGAAGTATCAGGAGTGTCACAGCCTGATGAACAAAAGCAGTTATAATGAGATACTGATGTATATCATTGTTCTGAAGAAATAACTTTTGTTGTTGTTTTTGTTTTTGTTTTTGTTTGTTTGTTTTGGGTGGTTTTTTGGGCGTTTTGTGTTAATTCCATTAAAAAAAAGAGACTGGAAAATAAAGAAAATAAGAATGATGTATAATTCTGGGCAGTAGATATGTTTGTGCTCAGATTGACCTGTCTTCTGAAATCAGGAAAATACCCCTGTAATTGAAAACAACACCAACAACAAGGCACCTTCAAATATATTTGTAATGGTTTTTAACTTAATGTGAAGATCAAGAGTACAAATTTAGAATCCACATTTTTACTAATATAGAACCAAAGTAGATTTTTTATATATATTTGTACATATTAATTACCTTCTTTCTTGAAAATAGGAATTCAAGAACATCTTTGCAATTCTTCAATCTGTGAAAGCTAGAGAGGAAGGGAAACAAAGTCAACAGAATCAGAACCAGTCATCACATCAAACTCCATCACAAAGTCAGGTATGGTACACAGTCTATTCAAGGACAACCTGAAATGCAAGATGGAATTATGTGACTTTTACAATTTTGTTATAGGTTTTTTTGTTTTTTGTTTGTTTAAGGTTTTGTGTTTTGGTACTATTGCTGGATTAGTTTGTATGTTTACTTAATCATATTCTTTAATTTCAAGTAATGCATTAGCTGTTCTGTGAAATGAAGTAATGGCTCTCCCTGCAGATGTTTCAAGCAGTGTTATAAAACACTGTGTTGTTCTTCAATTGTAAGGGGGAAAAAACTTTATTCTTTCTAAATTTATTCAATTACACTCTTGTGCATTGTAACAGAGGCAGTCATTGCACAAAAGGGAAGTATCCAAGAAGCTGAAAATTTTTCATCTTTGGATATGTGCTTTTGTTTTCTCCCCATGTGGAATTACCCAATGAGCTTGTACCCAGCAAAATTTATATTAGTATTGGCTGTTGAGTATAATCTGTTTAAAGACATAAATTAAAGACTTCTTTTTTCTTCTTCTTCTTTTTCTTTTTTTGTAACCTGTAATGTTTGAGACAATATGACCATCTCACTTTAGGCAGGTAATGCATTGAAAAATATGCCTTCTTGATCAGTTAGGAATTATTTTAGTAATTATTATTGTTAGGTTTCAGTTTCTTCCTTATGTGCATTAACTCTGTGTATGTGTGTGTGTTTTTTTATTTGATAGAAATGGAAATGAAATGAAATGCTTTTTGTTTGATATGTTTCTTTAAAGCAGCCCGCAGAAAAGAGGAAAACAGTTCAGCAAAGTGCACAGCAATATAACAGATATGATCAGGAGAGGTTCAAAGGAAAGGAAGGTGAGATATATCATATCTATATCTCAGCACACTATTTCATTTTGAGTAATGATGTTTTAATAAATACAATTACATTTAAAGGCATTGGCTAACTTTGTGAGTAGTTGATTTTAAAAATTCTCGAACTAAGATGAAACATGTGTTTGAGTACTTGTATTTGTACTCAAAAACCCTGAAACCAACCATAATTTGGAATGAAAAAGTGTAAGTTAGACGCAAACAGCGATTTTATTATCCTTCGTCTCACGAGACAATCACTGAGAGGACTACTTTGCTTGAATTTGAAAATGCCGTTATGTTCCTCCCGCCGCGTGATACGCCAATACACACAGTACGGTAAGGTGAGTCATACGCGCATGCGCACTCCTTATGTCTATTCTGTGCAACTGACCCTCGTATATTTTTCAAACATTGGTTCACATTTTTAAGCCTCCGCCCACCGTAGGTGGTTGCCGGAGGCATTATTTATATTTAAAAATACTTCCTGTGGATATTATACTTTGAAACTTTTAGACTGGTATTTTTACACTATAACCCTTATGTTTATCCCATTTTCAAGTAACAAAACAAGATTTTTAAAAAACATAACAATGTTAACCAATGCCTTTAAGACTGCATCAATATTCAGCTGCTTGGACATCCAAAATGTGTATAATATACCTCTAAACTTATGATAGAATTCTTCATTCAGTGTAGAGGGTTACAATGTTATCATATATGATAAATGCATGCAGACCAAATGCAATGAAAATGTGATTCACAGCAACATTAAAAAAAAAAAATCAAACTTTTGATGATATGAATTTGGCTAAGCTGCTAAGGCAGACTTATTTGGTCCAGAAGAATAGAAGAATCTCCTCATTATTATGCTTATGTTGTTCATAAGCAGCTATAGATAAGACTAAAGAATGTCTGATAAATGCAATTTGTATATTGCTTAAAATTAGGATAATCTAATAGAGTACCATACTGACACTAATGGACTTTTTGTATTCCTCGTTCTTGTACAGAAACTGAGGGATTCAAGATCGATACTGGTGGTTCTCATATGGGTGCATTCCATGGCATGTCTAGTCTCACCAAACCCGCACAGGTAAGCATCCGTCCAGGGTCCACTGGTAACATTCCCAGCACTAGTTTTTGTTTTTGTTTTTTGTTTTCAAAACTAAGACTATTTGTTAGGGTCTCCTTTTGATGCAATTGAGAATGTCAACAAGGGCAATAAATGGTTTTGTGACTGCATGGATTAATTGGACCTTGTTTGTAGCCTGAAGACCATTACAAATTGAATTAAATTGAATTGAAATGAATTAAATTGAAAATTCTGGTCCAGAGCTGAGTGGAAATGATATCTTTCACACCTGTTCTAATCTACACCATGTATAGGCATTAAGAACAAAAGATAAAAGATTTTTCTGAGGTATGAATTTCAAACTTAGTCCTAGTATTTATCACCAAAGGTAGACAATCTGATTAGATTTTTGGGTATGTAGTTCAAAGGTCATGGTTACAGAGGTCAAATATATGAAATTTCACATGTTAGCATTGTTAACGGCTTAACACAATATGTCAAGAGCCTGTTAAGGTATGAACTTCAAACTTGGTCCTAGTATACATCACCATGGGTATTTGTAGTGGAGGTAATGGTAACTTGTATGTACCTGTTGTTGAGATGTGCATAATCGTAAATCGTGTGGGAGGCTGAGGCATAATTTTTTACCAGATGGAGTCGAATTGCTCTTGTGTAGTCCATGTAAGTGGAATATGTATACATGTATGTGCTAGAAAATGAAAATTCATGTTATGTCATGAAAAGTGTTATGCCAGGTCTGACCAAAGCATCTTCTGTGTTTGCACATAGGAACCTGCACCTGCCAGAAAACCTGTTGCTCCAACGCCCGCACCACGTCCTGAGCCAGTGGTGACCCCTAAACCCCAGACACCCACCAAGAGGGTATCGCGTACCCCCATCATCATCGTACCAGCAGCCACAACAGCTCTCATCACGCTCTATAATGCCAAGGATATCTTACAAGATTTCAGGTTCGTCTTATGGGGTGTTGCAAGAAAGTTGCAATCGATTGCAAGTTGCAACTGATTGCCACTGGCCAATCAAAATCAGTGTTGCATGCATGTATTCTTAAAAGGCCAGACCCTGAGCCAATCAGAATGGTAGTTTCAAAATTAGCAATTATTTGCAATCGATTGCAACTTTCTTGCAACACCTCATTAGTGTATTAGAACTAATATTCATAACTTGCATTGATCTTGATGACACAAGGAAATATAAAACATATTTAAAGGTTGAATTTAAATGTGCTTTGGTAATATTAGCAGTGGGCTTTATAAGCTTTGGCTTTATGTTGTCAAGGTAACGTCCTTGGCAGGGTTGTGATTGAGTTTTAGGTAAGATTTAAGGTTAGGCTTAGGTTTAGTGTTGGATGTTGGGTTCAAGTAAAAAATTTATAAGGGAAAGAAATTATACAATTACAGAACAATTGTAGCTGAACCATGTATTCTTCTTAGACTAGAACCAAAGATGTATTGAAATTTTTAAAAGTCACCACAGCACCAGAGTACCTGGTATTGCATCGGTAGCGGCCAGAATTCGGTTTGATAAAGCTTTTTGCATCTTTGGTAATTAAGCTCTGCCATCATTTATTCAGGATTTATTATAAATACCAAATTATTTACTTTTTGTCCAAATGACTTGCCTGTTGAAGTTGAAATGAATTTTAAACCTTCTCTTTTCTCTTTACAGGTATATTACATCGGAAGAGAAAAAAAAGCAAGGTGCTAGAAAGGAGAATGATGTTCTAATTCAGAGGAGAAAAGATGATGGTAGCACAGTGCCATACAGAGTCATTGACACAGTAACCAAACTCTCACAGGCAGATTGGTAAGCACTTCAAATTGCATGCTGACCAGTTTAGACATGTAGTTCTAACTTGATACATTTTGCCTCAAGAGAAATTCTGTCACAGTTCTCCTTGTTACTTTATTATGCGTTCGCCCACCGTAGGTGGTTGCCGGAGGGATTATGTGTTCGGGTCGTCCGTCCGTCCATCCGTCCCGTTTTCGTTCTCGCTATAATTAGGAACCATCTGACGGATCAACTTCAAACTTGGCTCGTGTATGCATATGGAAGCGACAATGATCTGATTAGATTTTGGGGTCTCAAGGTCAAAGGTCAAAGGTCATAGAGGTCATTATGTACATAGAAATGGTTCGTTCTTGTGATAACTCAGTAACCATTTGACGGTTCAACAAATTTGATTCATGTATGCATATCAAAAGGGCAATGCTCTCATTAGATTTAGGGGTCACAAGGTCAAAGGTCAAGGTCAAAGATGTCATTGTATAAATGAAAATAAATCAATATGAAGTGCCATTTATTTCTGATTTGGTAATGGCCGAGGCATAAAGTTTGGCCACACGTGGTCGAAGTTTCATCTAGTTTTTGCTTTAGGTTATGTAAACATTAACTTTTGAAATACAACATGCATTCTCAGCAAGACCCTTTAGCATGATAAGCCCAAAGTTCTTTTTTAATACAGGATTTAAATGGAACATCTATAGGGAGGGTTTGCCTTGATTCTACACTTGATGTACATGCTGTAATTTTGCAGGGATCTTGTTCTTGCAATATTTGTTCAGATGTTTTTATTATACACAAGTTGCATGTTCTATTTTTGTAACTTAAAGATATCCATGGTGAAGGTGAAGGAAGTATTCCACTAAGGCTGCCACACAGTGTTACCACAAGCCTTGAGAAGATAATGTGCAGTTTTATTCAATTCAGTTTAATTCAATTCATTTATTTGCCCATCTCAAAATAAAAACGGAAATTTTACTTGGGATTTTGTTTACGAAGCACATTTAACACCACAAAAAGCATTACATACATCTGTGGTGACCATAATTACAATAGCTAACATAATAATGAGAAACATACAGAGAGTTTAACCCATTCATGACAGAGGTCCACATTTTGTGGTTTGGCCTTATATCTTTTGATGCAAAGCCCTAAAAATCATACCAAATACATGAGCAGAAAGAGCAAAAAATTCTACACCAACTGTGCCCATTTTGGTTGCGTCAATATTCGTTGTTTGATGCTGAAAATTTTTAAAGGAAAAGAAGCATTAAAATCCTTAAATTGGCAATGTGATAGAAAGTTTAAAATCACCGTTTTCCCCTGCAAATTGGCAACTTTTTGACTTCTCATCATACTTTCTGTCAATTTATATTCATTTCAGATACGTAACATTTTATAAGAAAAATGTAGCAATAAAATAAAATGTTGTTGTTGCCAGTTTGAAGAATAAAAGCTGATCAAATTAGGCTTTAAATGATTCCTGTCATGAATGAGTGTTGTGCAGAGAAGAAAGAGTATAACAGAGAAGAGAAGAGAGGTGAGCAGCGAAAGGAATATGTGAGAAGAAAAGAAGTAATCTTTGTTCTTATGTTTTACTTTTATTCTTTGTATCCAATCTGTTTTGTTTGTTTCCAGATGTCATGTAGTGGCAGTCATTGTTCTCATTTTTCACTTCATTCGTTTTATATATATATTTTTTTTCACAGGGATCGTGTTGTAGCAGTATTTGTTCAAGGACCAACATGGCAATTCAAGGGATGGCCTTGGATGAATGGAAACAACCCTGTAGATATCTTTGCCAGAAGTAAGTCTCCTCCAAGAAAAGTATTGCATTTCTGTTAAACTTCTGCTCTCTGTCATTTGGATGTGGATAATAGGCAAATTATTTGGTCGTAAAATGAATTACTGAACGGGAGAGGAGCAGAATTATCTGCATTATTTGGATGCTGCTATTGTCTGCATAATTGCCGCATCAAGAGCACATTTTGGAATTAGTGAACACGATTCTTAAATAATGCGGACTTTTTGAAACTGCCATCAATGGTCACGAGCGAGCAAAGCAGCACAAATAGAGCGGAAGCGGCTGCCGGAAGCATATTCGTGAGCGGTTACCATGACAATCATCCACATTATTTTCTCGCGTAAAAAATAGTGCAGACTATTTTGAAAATAGTGAACACAATTTTTATTGAACTGTCCGCATTATTCCTAGACGAAAAATTTGGGGATGAATTAATAAAAAGGGTGTGAATCGATTGTCCTACAAAATATTCACATTAATAAAACAACATTTCTTTACTAATTTGAATGAGCAGATACAGTGAGGTCATAGTACCTCAGTATATCATGATGGGAGTCATGGCATGTCTAAAAAAAGACTGTTGATGAGTGAATTTTTTTGAAACACTCAGAAACTGTTCTATCTGGACAACTTCCTAAATAATAAAGATTTGGTTAATGAATGGCAGAAGGGGGGGGGGGGGGGGGAATGGTATTTGAATTTTCATCTACGGCAATCACAAGTGTGCTATTTTCAGTTTTTTTTACATAAGCTTCAGTTAGGTATCTAATGTAATGGTAATAAGGATTCATCATCACTGCATAACATCCTCTTATCATGTGATCTCAAGCTCTGAAATAACATCCCTGTTTGAAATCTTCATCCCGATAGTCCGTGGTTTCCATTTGAAGTATGATGAATTCAAGATCGATCCCAATGTCAAGAAGTGGAATGTGCACATCATGGAGATCAGTAGAAGCAAACGTCACCTGGACAAAGCTAGACTTCTCAATTTCTGGGAAGTATTGGATAAGTGAGTATAACTCTTTGATTAGTCCATTTTGTATGTACTGTTGTATTAATATGTAGCCCCCCCCCCCCCCCCTCCCCCCGCAAAAAAAAAAAAAAAATCTGTCATAAGTAAACAGGTTTGATTTTAAGATGGAAATATCCAGAAGGTGATATTTACAACCATTTCCGACATTAGGGCAATTCCACAGGCTGGTCCAAAATAGTTAAATGTGAGTAACCAACTTCTGAAGTTTTGATGCTGCATTTACTACTCTAATATATACATGTATGAGGAGTGTTGTGAATAAAACTCATTTACCTTTAAACACTTGTAGTCAGAGAACAGGAGATTAAGAGGTAACTCAATGTCTCTCCAAATGTAATGTGAGTAGCCATGGAATTGCCCCTTATCAAGACCCATTGGTGATTTGTATACAAGTTTTATTAAAAAGCTAAAGAATGTTAAAGGCATTGGCTAACTTTGTGAGCAGCTGATTTAAAAAATTCTCAAACTAAGATGAAACATGTGTATGAGTACTTGTATTTGTACTCAAAAACCCTGAAATCAAGCATAATTTGGAATGAAAAAGTGTAAGTTAGACGCAAACGGCAATTTTATTATCCTTTGTCTCACGAGACACTCACTAAGAGGACCGCTTTGCTTGAATTTGAAAATGCCGTTATGTGCCTCCCGCTGCGTGATACGCCAATGCACACAGTACGGTAAGGCGAGTCATACGCGCATGCGCACTCCTTATGTCTATTCTGTGCAACCGACTCTCGTATATATTTTTCAAACATTGGTTCACATTTTTGATATTTAAACATACTTCCTGTGGATATTATACTTTGAAACTTTCAGATTGGTGTTTTTACACTATAACCCTTATGTTTATCCCATTTTCAAGTAACAAAACGAGATTTTTTAAAATCATAACAATGTTAACCAATGCCTTTAAGCATAATGAAATACACTTCAGCTTTTGAATAAAACTTGTATATAAATCAGCATTGAGTCTTTACAATTTCAGAGGTGGTTGTAAATATCACCTTCTGGATATAAACACAACAAAAAAAGTAACTCCCCCCTAATTCAAAATAGCATAACTTTTTAACGAAAAAGTTTTGAGCAAAATTATTTGGCAGGAGTGTTCCTACACTTATTGACTAACTTCAGTGTGAAAATGAGAATGATCCGTCAAGTCATGCATGAGTGAGCAGACATTAAAGGCAAAAAATGTCACTTTTCAAAAGTCACAAGAGTCATTTTGGGGGGTCTGTGAAACAAAACTTTGACGAATTTGGTTTCTTCCATTGTTTGACCCCGTCATGCCTATCCCTGACACTTTTCATGTTTGTCACAGTTGGTTAAACACAATTTTTTTAAAGAAAGTGATGTTCAGCCCTCCTAAATCTACAAAATCCATTCAGTTTATGGAAAGAATTGGCATCAACCAACATGAATCAGCACATTATGCGAAAATACCGGGTAGTCGTTTTTCTAGCATTAAACAGTAATTTTTTAACATTTCTTGCTTCATCGTTAAAAATGTCCTCACTCAACCATGACACAATCTCAATAAACATCAACAGCACTTAAACAACACCAGAAAAAGCTTGTTTCACAGATTCCCCAAAATGACTCGTGTGACTTTTGAAAAGTGACATTTTTGCCTTTAATGTCTGCTCACTCATGCATGACTTGATAGATCAATCTCATTTTCACACTGAAGTTAGGCAATATGTGTAGGAACACTCCTGCCAAATTATTTTGCTCAAAACTTATTCCTTAATAAGTTATGCTGTTTTGAATTAGGGGAGAGTTACTTTTTTTGTTGTGTTTATATTACATACACTGTATGTGTTGTAAATATCCTTTTCAGTATATGAATTTAAAGTGTTGGAGTAGTGTAGCCCTAAGAAAAAAATGTTCATGTAGCATATCAGTGGATGATTTCATGATAGAGTTAAGAATATGAAATCAAAACCACCACACATTATATGGAAGATAAAACCTATCCCCTTCATGGGTTATACATGACAAATTGGAATTTAAAAAAAGCAAGCAAAGAACAACAACAACAAAAATCACTTAGGGATGGCATCATTGTTGCTGTTTTGTAGGGG